>CAMQGK010000059.1:5000-229479 GCA_947000775.1 Pterois miles | reverse complement strand
TTGTCGGTCGTCGTTGGTCGGGCTGAGGGCACAGCCTCTCCAGCGTTGGCTTTGTCGATCGTCGTTGGTCGGGATGAGGGCACAGGCTCGCCAGCGTTGGGTTTTTCGGTCGTTGTTGGTTGGGCTGAGGGAAAAAGGCTCGCCAGCGTTGTTGTAGTCAGTCGTCCTGGGTCGGACTGAGGGCACAGGCTCGCCAGCGTTGTTGTAGTCGGTCGTCCTGGGTCGGACTGAGGGCACAGGCTCTCCAGCGTTGTTGTAGTCATTCGTCCTGCCGTTCGACTGCTGAGGGCACAAGTTCGCCAGCGTTTGGTTTGTCGGTCGTCCTGGGTAGGGCTGAAGGGACAGGCTCGCCAGCGTTGTTGTAGTCAGCCCGACCCAGGACGACCGACAAACCAAACGCTGGCGAGCCTGTGCCCTCAGCCCGACCCAGGACGACCGACTACAACAACGCTGGAGAGCCTGTGCCCTCAGTCCGACCCAGGACGACCGACTACAACAACGCTGGCGAGCCTGTACCCTCAGCCCGACCCAGGACGAACGACTACAACAACGCTGGCAAGCCTGTGCCCTCAGCCTGACCCAGGACGAACGACTACAAAAATGCTGGGTCCTGGGTCGGCCTGAGGGAACAGGCTCGCCAGCGTTGTGTTTGTCGGTCGTCGTTGGTCGGGCTGAGGGCACAGCCTCTCCAGCGTTGGCTTTGTCGATCGTCGTTGGTCGGGATGAGGGCACAGGCTCGCCAGCGTTGGGTTTTTCGGTCGTTGTTGGTTGGGCTGAGGGAAAAGGCTCGCCAGCGTTGTTGTAGTCTGTCATCCTGGGTCGGGCTGAGGGCACAGGCTCGCCAGCGTTGTTGTAGTCGGCGGTCCTGTGTCGGGCTGAGGGCACAGGCCGACTACAACAACGCTGGCGAGCCTGTGCCCTCAGCCCGATCCAGGACGACCGACAACCCAAACGCTGGCGAGCCTGTGCCCTCAGCGGTCGAACGGCAGGACGAATGACTACAACAATGCTGGGTCCTGGGTCGGGCTGAGGGAACAGGCTCGCCAGCGTTGTTGTAGTCGGTCGTCCTTGGTCGGGCTGAGGGTACAGGCTCGCCAGCGTTGTTGTAGTCGGCGGTCCTGGGTCTGGCTGAGGGCACAGGCTCGCCAGCGTTGCTGAAGTCGGCGGTCCTGGGTCGGGCTGAGGGGCACAGGCTCGCCAGCGTTGTTGTAGTCGGCGGTCCTGGGTCGGGCCGCTGGGCGGCCCCGGTGTAGTCGGTCGTCCTGGGTCAGACTGAAGGAACAGGCTCGCCAGCGTTGTAGTCGGTCGTCCTGTGTCGGGCTGAGGGCACAGGCTCGCCAGCGTTGGGTTTGTCGATCGTCGTTGGTCGGGATGAGGGAACAGGTTCGACAGCGTTGGGTTTTTCGGTCGTCCTGGGTCGGGGACTGAGCAGGGGACAGGCTCGCCAGCGTTGTTGTAGTCGGTCGTCCTGGGTCGGACTGAGGGCACAGGCTCTCCAGCGCTGTTGTAGTCGGTCGTCCTGGGTCGGGCGACTGAGGGCACAGGGCTCGCACAGGAGCAAGCCTGTGCCCTCAGCCCGACCCAGGACCGCCATCTATAACAACGCTGGTGAGCCTGTGCCCTCAGCCCGACCCAGGACCGCAAACTACAACAACGCTGGCGAGCCTGTCCCTTTAGCCCGACCCAGGACCGCCGACTACAACAACGCTGGCGAGCCTGTGCCCTGAGCCTGACCCAGGACGACAGACTACAACAACGCTGGAGAGCCTGTGCCCTCAGCCCGACCAACGACGACCGACAAACCCAACGCTGGCGAGCCTGTGCCCTCAGCCCGACCCAGGACCGCCGACAACAACAACGCTGGCGAGCCTGTGCCCTCAGCCCGACCCAGGACCGCCGACTACAACAACGCTGGCGAACCTGTGCCCTCAGTCAGACCTAGGACCGGCGACTACAACAACGCTGGCGAGCCTGTGCCCTCAGCCCGACCCAGGACGACCGATAAACCAAACGATGGCGAGCCTGTGCCCTCAGCCAGACCCAGGACCGCCGACTACAACAACACTGGCGAGCCTGTGCCCTCAGACCGACCCAGGACGACCGACACACCCAACGCTGGCGAGCCTGTGCCCTGAGCCTGACGCAGGACGATCGACTACAACAACGCTGGAGAGCCTGTCCCTTCAGCCCGACCCAGGACCGCCGACTACAACAACGCTGGCGAGCCTGTGCCCTCAGCCCGACCCAGGACGATCGACAAACCAAACGCTGGCGAGCCTGTGCCCTCAGCCCTACCCAGGACTACCGACAAAGCAAACGCTGGCGAGCCTGTGCCCTCAGCCCAACCCAGGACGACCGACACAATACTGGCGAGCCTGTGCCCTCAGCCCAACCCAGGACCGCCGACTACAACAACGCTGGCGAGCCTGTGCCCTCAGCCCGACCCAGGACGACCGACAAACCAAACGCTGGCGAGCCTGTGCCCTCAGCCCGACCCAGGACGACCGACACACCCAACACTGGTGAGCCTGTGCACTGAATCTGACCCAGGACAAATGACTACAACAACGCTGGCGAGCCTGTGCCCTCAGCCAACAGCCGACTACAACAACGCTGGCGAGCTTGTGCCCTCAGCCAGACCCAGGACCGCCGACTTCAACAACGCTGGCGAGCCTTTGTCCTCAGCCCGACCCAGGACGACCGACACACCCAACGCTGGCGAGCCTGTGCCCTGAGCCTGACCCAGGACGACTGACTACAACAACGCTGGCGAGCCTGTGCCCTCAGCCCAACCCAGGATGACAGACTACAACAACGCTGGCGAGCCTGTGCCCTCAGCCCGACCAACAACGACCGAAAAGCCCAACGCTGGCGAGCCTGTGCCCTCAGCCCGACCCAGGACGACCGACAAACCAAACGCTGGCGAGCCTGTGCCCTCAGCCCGACCCAGGACGACCGACTACAACAACGCTGGCGAGCCTGTGCCCTCAGCCCGACCCAGGACGAACGACTACAACAACGCTGGCGAGCCTGTGCCCTCAGCCCGACCCAGGACGACCGATAAACCAAACGATGGCGAGCCTGTGCCCTCAGCCAGACCCAAGACCGCCGACTACAACAACGCTGGCGAGCCTGTGCCCTCAGCCCGACCCAGGACGACCGACACACCCAACGCTGGTGAGCCTGTGCCCTGAGCCTGACCCAGGACGACCGACTACAACAACGCTGGAGAGCCTGTCCTTTCAGCCCGACCCAGGACCGCCGACTACAACAACGCTGGCGAGCCTGTGCCCTCAGCCCGACCCAGGACGATCGACAAACCAAACGCTGGCGAGCCTGTGCCCTCAGCCCGACCCAGGACGACCGACAAACCAAACGCTGGCGAGCCTGTGCCCTGAACCTGACCCAGAAGCGACCGACTACAACAACGCTGGAGAGCCTGTGCCCTCAGTCTGACTCAGGACAACCGACTACAACAACGCTGGCGAGCCTGTGCCCTCAGCCCGACCAAGGACGAACGACTACAACAACGCTGGCGAGCCTGTGCCCTCAGCCCGACACAGGACCGCCGACTACAACGACGCTGGCGAGCCTGACCCTCAGCCAGACCCAGGACCGCCAACTATAACAACGCTGGCAAGCCTGTGCCCTCAGCCAGACCCAGGACCGCCGACTACAACAACGCTGGCGAGCCTGTGCCCTCAGCCCGACCCAGGACGATCGACACACCCAACGCTGGTGAGCCTGTGCCCTGAGCCTGACCCAGGACGACCGACTACAACAACGCTGGAGAGCCTGTCCCTTCAGCCCGACCCAGGACCGCCGACTACAACAACGCTGGCGAGCCTGTGCCCTCAGCCTGACCCAGGACGATCGACAAACCAAACGCTGGCGAGCCTGTGCCCTCAGCCCGACCCAGGACGACCGACACAACCCAACACTGGTGAGCCTGTGCCCTGAGTCTGACCCAGGACGACCGACTACAACAACGCTGGAGAGCCTGTGCCCTCAGTCCGACCCAGGACGACCGACTACAACAACGCTGGCGAGCCTGTGCCCTCAGCCCGACCCAGGACCGCCGACAACAACAACGCTGGCGAGCCTGTGCCCTCAGCCCGACCCAGGACGACCGACTACAACAACGCTGGCGAGCCTGTGCCCTCAGCCTGACCCAGGACGACCGACACACCCAACGCAGGCGAGCCTGTGCCCTCAGCCCGACCCAGGACTGCCGACTACAACAACGCTGGCGAGCCTGTGCCCTCAGCCCGACCCAGGACGACTGACACACCCAATGCTGGCGAGCCTGTGCCCTGAACCTGACCCAGGACGACCGACTACAACAACGCTGGCGAGCCTGTGCCCTCAGTCCGACCCAGGACGACCGACTACAACAACGCTGGAGAGCCTGTCCTTTCAGCCCGACCCAGGGCCGCCGACTACAACAACGCTGGCGAGCCTGTACCCTCAGCCTGACCCAGGACGAACGACTACAACAACGCTGGCGAGCCTGTGCCCTCAGCCCGACCCAGGACCGCCGACTACAACAACGCTGGCGAGCCTGTGCCCTCAGCCCGACCCAGGACTGCCGACTACAACAACGCTGGCGAGCCTGTGACCTCAGCCCGACCCAGGACCGCCGACTACAACAATGCTGGCGAGCCTGTGCCCTCAGCCCGACCCAGGACGACCGATAAACCAAACGATGGAGAGCCTGTGCCCTCAGCCAGACACAGGACCGCCGACTACAACAACGCTGGCGAGCCTGTGCCCTCAGCCCGACCCAGGACGACTGACACACCCAATGCTGGCGAGCCTGTGCCCTGAACCTGACCCAGGACGACCGACTACAACAATGCTGGAGAGCCTGTGCCCTCAGTCCGACCCAGGACGACCGACTACGACAACGCTGGCGAGCCTGTGCCCTCAGCCCGACCCAGGACCGCCGACTACAACAACGCTGGCGAGGCTGTGCCCTCAGCCCGACCCAGGACTGCCGACTACAACAACGCTGGCGAGCCTGTACCCTCAGCCTGACCCAGGATGAACGACTACAAAAATGCTGGGTGCCTGGGCCCTCGGCCTGACCCGGGAACAGGCTCGCCAGTGTTGGGTTTGTCGGTCGTCGTTGGTCGGGCTCAGGGCAAAGGCTCACCACCGTTGGGTGTGTCGGTCGTCGTTGGTCGGGATGAGGGCACAGGATCGCCAGCGTTGAGTTTTTCGGTCGTTGTTGGATGGGCTGAGAGCAAAGGCTCGCCAACGTTGTTGTAGTCTTTCATCCTGGGTCGGGCTAAGGGCACAGGCTCGCCAGCGTTGTTGTAGTCGGCGGTCCTGGGTCGGGCTGAGGGCACAGGCCGACTACAACAACGCTGGCGAGCCTGTGCCCTCAGCCCGATCCAGGACGACCGACAACCCAAACGCTGGCGAGCCTGTGCCCTCAGCGGTCGAACGGCAGGACGAATGACTACAACAATGCTGGGTCCTGGGTCGGGCTGAGGGAACAGGCTCGCCAGCGTTGTTGTAGTCGGTCGTCCTGGGTCGGACTGAGGGCACAGGCTCTCCAGCGTTGTTGTAGTCATTCGTCCTGCCGTTCGACCGCTGAGGGCACAGGTTCGCCAGCGTTTGGTTTGTCGGTCGTCCTGAGTCGGGCTGAAGGGACAGGCTCGCCAGCGTTGTTGTAGTCAGCCCGACCCAGGACGACCGACAAACCAAACGCTGGCGAGCCTGTGCCCTAAGCCCGACCCAGGACGACCGACTACAACAACGCTGGAGAGCCTGTGCCCTCAGTCTGACCCAGGACGACCGACTACAACAACGCTGGCGAGCCTGTACCCTCAGCCCGACCCAGGACGAACGACTACAACAACGCTGGCAAGCCTGTGCCCTCAGCCTGACCCAGGACGAACGACTACAAAAATGCTGGGTCCTGGGTCGGCCTGAGGGAACAGGCTCGCCAGCGTTGGGTTTGTCGGTCGTCGTTGGTCGGGCTGAGGGCACAGCCTCTCCAGCGTTGGCTTTGTCGATCGTCGTTGGTCGGGATGAGGGCACAGGCTCGCCAGCGTTGGGTTTTTCGGTCGTTGTTGGTTGGGCTGAGGGAAAAGGCTCGCCAGCGTTGTTGTAGTCAGTCGTCCTGGGTCGGACTGAGGGCACAGGCTCGCCAGCGTTGTTGTAGTCGGTCGTCCTGGGTCGGACTGAGGGAACAGGCTCTCCAGCGTTGTTGTAGTCATTCGTCCTGCCGTTCGACTGCTGAGGGCACAAGTTCGCCAGCGTTTGGTTTGTCGGTCGTCCTGGGTAGGGCTGAAGGGACAGGCTCGCCAGCGTTGTTGTAGTCAGCCCGACCCAGGACGACCGACAAACCAAACGCTGGCGAGCCTGTGCCCTCAGCCCGACCCAGGACGACCGACTACAACAACGCTGGAGAGCCTGTGCCCTCAGTCCGACCCAGGACGACCGACTACAACAACGCTGGCGAGCCTGTACCCTCAGCCCGACCCAGGACGAACGACTACAACAACGCTGGCAAGCCTGTGCCCTCAGCCTGACCCAGGACGAACGACTACAAAAATGCTGGGTCCTGGGTCGGCCTGAGGGAACAGGCTCGCCAGCGTTGTGTTTGTCGGTCGTCGTTGGTCGGGGCTGAGGGCACAGCCTCTCCAGCGTTGGCTTTGTCGATCGTCGTTGGTCGGGATGAGGGCACAGGCTCGCCAGCGTTGGGTTTTTCGGTCGTTGTTGGTTGGGCTGAGGGAAAAGGCTCGCCAGCGTTGTTGTAGTCTGTCATCCTGGGTCGGGCTGAGGGCACAGGCTCGCCAGCGTTGTTGTAGTCGGCGGTCCTGTGTCGGGCTGAGGGCACAGGCCGACTACAACAACGCTGGCGAGCCTGTGCCCTCAGCCCGATCCAGGACGACCGACAACCCAAACGCTGGCGAGCCTGTGCCCTCAGCGGTCGAACGGCAGGACGAATGACTACAACAATGCTGGGTCCTGGGTCGGGCTGAGGGAACAGGCTCGCCAGCGTTGTTGTAGTCGGTCGTCCTTGGTCGGGCTGAGGGTACAGGCTCGCCAGCGTTGTTGTAGTCGGCGGTCCTGGGTCTGGCTGAGGGCACAGGCTCGCCAGCGTTGCTGAAGTCGGCGGTCCTGGGTCGGGCTGAGGGCACAGGCTCGCCAGCGTTGTTGTAGTCGGCGGTCCTGGGTCGGGCTGAGGGCAGGCTCCCTCGCCAGCGTTGTTGTAGTCGGTCGTCCTGGGTCAGACTGAAGGAACAGGCTCGCCAGCGTTGTTGTAGTCGGTCGTCCTGTGTCGGGCTGAGGGCACAGGCTCGCCAGCGTTGGGTTTGTCGATCGTCGTTGGTCGGGATGAGGGAACAGGTTCGACAGCGTTGGGTTTTTCGGTCGTCCTGGGTCGGGCTGAAGGGACAGGCTCGCCAGCGTTGTTGTAGTCGGTCCGTCCGCCCCGGGCCCCCTCGCCGACTGAGGGCACAGGCTCTCCAGCTGTTGTTTGACCCAGGACGGCCGTCCTGGGTCGGGCCTGAGCGGCACACAACAACGCCCCCCCCCCCCCCCCCCCCCCCCCCCCCCCCCCACCAAACCCTCCCAAACCACACGCTGGCAAGCCTGTGCCCTCAGCCCGACCCAGGACCGCCATCTATAACAACGCTGGTGAGCCTGTGCCCTCAGCCCGACCCAGGACCGCAAACTACAACAACGCTGGCGAGCCTGTCCCTTTAGCCCGACCCAGGACCGCCGACTACAACAACGCTGGCGAGCCTGTGCCCTGAGCCTGACCCAGGACGACAGACTACAACAACGCTGGAGAGCCTGTGCCCTCAGCCCGACCAACGACGACCGACAAACCCAACGCTGGCGAGCCTGTGCCCTCAGCCCGACCCAGGACCGCCGACAACAACAACGCTGGCGAGCCTGTGCCCTCAGCCCGACCCAGGACCGCCGACTACAACAACGCTGGCGAACCTGTGCCCTCAGCCAGACCTAGGACCGGCGACTACAACAACGCTGGCGAGCCTGTGCCCTCAGCCCGACCCAGGACGACCGATAAACCAAACGATGGCGAGCCTGTGCCCTCAGCCAGACCCAGGACCGCCGACTACAACAACACTGGCGAGCCTGTGCCCTCAGACCGACCCAGGACGACCGACACACCCAACGCTGGCGAGCCTGTGCCCTGAGCCTGACGCAGGACGATCGACTACAACAACGCTGGAGAGCCTGTCCCTTCAGCCCGACCCAGGACCGCCGACTACAACAACGCTGGCGAGCCTGTGCCCTCAGCCCGACCCAGGACGATCGACAAACCAAACGCTGGCGAGCCTGTGCCCTCAGCCCTACCCAGGACTACCGACAAACCAAACGCTGGCGAGCCTGTGCCCTCAGCCCAACCCAGGACGACCGACACAATACTGGCGAGCCTGTGCCCTCAGCCCAACCCAGGACCGCCGACTACAACAACGCTGGCGAGCCTGTGCCCTCAGCCCGACCCAGGACGACCGACAAACCAAACGCTGGCGAGCCTGTGCCCTCAGCCCGACCCAGGACGACCGACACACCCAACACTGGTGAGCCTGTGCACTGAATCTGACCCAGGACAAATGACTACAACAACGCTGGCGAGCCTGTGCCCTCAGCACAGCCGACTACAACAACGCTGGCGAGCTTGTGCCCTCAGCCAGACCCAGGACCGCCGACTTCAACAACGCTGGCGAGCCTGTGTCCTCAGCCCGACCCAGGACGACCGACACACCCAACGCTGGCGAGCCTGTGCCCTGAGCCTGACCCAGGACGACTGACTACAACAACGCTGGCGAGCCTGTGCCCTCAGCCCAACCCAGGATGACAGACTACAACAACGCTGGCGAGCCTGTGCCCTCAGCCCGACCAACAACGACCGAAAAGCCCAACGCTGGCGAGCCTGTGCCCTCAGCCCGACCAACGACGACCGACAAACCCAACGCTGGCAAGCCTGTGCCCTCAGCCCGACACAGGACGACCGACTACAACAACGCTGGCGAGCCTGTGCCCTCAGCCCGACCCAGGACGAACGACTACAACAACGCTGGCGAGCCTGTGCCCTCAGCCCGACCAACGACGACCGACAAACCCAACGCTGGCGAGCCTGTGCCCTCAGCCCGACACAGGACCGCCGACTACAACAACGCTGGCGAGCCTGTGCCCTCAGCCAGACCCAGGACCGCCAACTATAACAACGCTGGAGAGCCTGTGCCCTCAGTCCGACCCAGGACGACCGAATACAACAACGCTGGCGAGCCTGTGCCCTCAGCCCGACCCAGGACCACCGACTACAACAACGTTGGCGAGCCTGTGCCCTCAGCCCGACCCAGGACGATCGACTACAACAACGCTGGCGAGCCTGTACCCTCAGCCTGACCCAGGACGACCGACTACAACAACGCTGGAGAGCCTGTGCCCTCAGTCCGACCCAGGACGACCGACTACAACAACGCTGGCCAGCCTGTGCCCTCAGCCCGACCCAGGACCACCGACTACAACAACGCTGGCGAGCCTGTGCCCTCAGCCCGACCCAGGACGATCGATAAACCAAACGATGGCGAGCCTGTGCCCTCAGCCAGACCCAGGACCGCCGACTACAACAACGCTGGCGAGCCTGTGCCCTCAGCCCGACCCAGGACGACCGACAAACCAAACGCTGGCGAGCCTGTGCCCTCAGCCCGACCCAGGACGACCGACTACAACAACGCTGGAGAGCCTGTCTTTTCAGCCCGACCCAGGACCGCCGACTACAACAACGCTGGCGAGCCTGTGCCCTCAGCCCGACCCAGGACGACCGACAAACCAAACGCTGGCGAGCCTGTGTCCTGAACCTGACCCAGGACGACCGACTACAACAACGATGGCGAGCCTGTGCCCTCAGCCAGACCCAGGACCGCCGACTACAACAACGCTGGCGAGCCTGTGCCCTCAGCCCGACCCAGGACGACCGACACACCTAACCCTGGTGAGCCTGTGCCCTGAGCCTGACCCAGGACGACCGACTACAACAACGCTGGCGAGCCTGTGCCCTAAGCCCGACCCAGGACGATCGACTACAACAACGCTGGCGAGCCTGTACCCTCAGCCTGACCCAGGACGAACGACTACAACAATGCTGGCGAGCCTGTGCCCTCAGCCCGACCCAGGACCGCCGACTACAACAACGCTGGCGAGCCTGTGCCCTCAGCCCGACCCAGGACCGCCGACTACAACAACGCTGGCGAGCCTGTGCCCTCAGCCCGACCCAGGACTGCCGACTACAACAACGCTGGCGAGCCTGTGACCTCAGCCCGACCCAGGACCGCCGACTACAACAACGCTGGCGAGCCTGTGCCCTCAGCCCGACCCAGGACGACCGACAAACCAAATGCTGGCGAGCCTGTGCCCTCAGCCCGACCCAGGACCGCCGACTACAACAACGCTGGCGAGCCTGTGCCCTCAACCCGATCCAGGACCGCCGACTACAACAACGCTGGCGAGCCTGTGCCCTCAGCCCAACCCAGGACGACCGACACAACACTGGCGAGCCTGTGCCCTCAGCCCAACCCAGGACCGCCGACTACAACAACGCTGGCGAGCCTGTGCCCTCAGCCCGACCCAGGACGACCGACAAACCAAATGCTGGCGAGCCTGTGCCCTCAGCCCGACCCAGGACGACTGACACACCCAATGCTGGCGAGCCTGTGCCCTGAACCTGACCCAGGACGACCGACTACAACAACGCTGGAGAGCCTGTGCCCTCAGTCCGACCCAGGACGACCGACTACAACAACGCTGGCGAGCCTGTGCCCTCAGCCCGACCCAGGACCGCCGACTACAACAACGCTGGCGAGCCTGTGCCCTCAGCCCGACCCAGGACTGCCGACTGCAACAACGCTGGCGAGCCTGTGCCCTCAGCCAGACCCAGGACCGCCGACTGCAACAACGCTGGCGAGCCTGTGCCCTCAGCCCGACCCAGGACGACCGACACACCCAACGCTGGTGAGCCTGTGCCCTGAGCCTGACCCAGGACGACCGACTACAACAACGCTGGAGAGACTGTCCTTTCAGCCCGACCCAGGACCGCCGACTACAACAACGCTGGCGAGCCTGTGCCCTCAGCCCGACCCAGGACGATCGACTACAACAACGCTGGCGAGCCTGTACCCTCAGCCTGACCCAGGACGAACGACTACAACAACGCTGGCGAGCCTGTGCCCTCAGCCCGACCCAGGACCGCCGACTACAACAACGCTGGCGAGCCTGTGCCCTCAGCCCGACCCAGGACTGCCGACTACAACAACGCTGGCGAGCCTGTGACCTCAGCCCGACCCAGGACCGCCGACTACAACAACGCTGGCGAGCCTGTGCCCTCAGCCCGACCCAGGACGACCGATAAACCAAACGATGGCGAGCCTGTGCCCTCAGCCAGACCCAAGACCGCCGACTACAACAACGCTGGCGAGCCTGTGCCCTCAGCCCGACCCAGGACGACCGACACACCCAACGCTGGTGAGCCTGTGCCCTGAGCCTGACCCAGGACGACCGACTACAACAACGCTGGAGAGCCTGTCCTTTCAGCCCGACCCAGGACCGCCAACTACAACAACGCTGGCGAGCCTGTGCCCTCAGCCCGACCCAGGACGATCGACAAACCAAACGCTGGCGAGCCTGTGCCCTCAGCCCGACCCAGGACGACCGACAAACCAAACGCTGGCGAGCCTGTGCCCTGAATCTGACCCAGGACGAACGACTACAACAACGCTGGCGAGCCTGTGCCCTCAGCCCGACCCAGGACCGCCGACTACAACAACGCTGGCGAGCCTGTGCCCTCAGCCCGACCCAGGACTGCCGACTACAACAACGCTGGCGAGCCTGTGCCCTCAGCCAGACCCAGGACCGCCGACTGCAACAACGCTGGCGAGCCTGTGCCCTCAGCCCGACCCAGGACGACCGACACACCCAACGCTGGTGAGCCTGTGCCCTGAGCCTGACCCAGGACGACCGACTACAACAACGCTGGAGAGACTGTCCTTTCAGCCCGACCCAGGACCGCCGACTACAACAACGCTGGCGAGCCTGTGCCCTCAGCCCGACCCAGGACGATCGACTACATCAACGCTGGCGAGCCTGTACCCTCAGCCTGACCCAGGACGAACGACTACAACAACGCTGGCGAGCCTGTGCCCTCAGCCCGACCCAGGACCGCCGACTACAACAACGCTGGCGAGCCTGTGCCCTCAGCCCGACCCAGGACTGCCGACTACAACAACGCTGGCGAGCCTGTGACCTCAGCCCGACCCAGGACCGCCGACTACAACAACGCTGGCGAGCCTGTGCCCTCAGCCCGACCCAGGACGACCGATAAACCACACGATGGCGAGCCTGTGCCCTCAGCCAGACCCAAGACCGCCGACTACAACAACGCTGGCGAGCCTGTGCCCTCAGCCCGACCCAGGACGACCGACACACCCAACGCTGGTGAGCCTGTGCCCTGAGCCTGACCCAGGACGACCGACTACAACAACGCTGGAGAGCCTGTCCTTTCAGCCCGACCCAGGACCGCCGACTACAACAACGCTGGCGAGCCTGTGCCCTCAGCCCGACCCAGGACGATCGACAAACCAAACGCTGGCGAGCCTGTGCCCTCAGCCCGACCCAGGACGACCGACAAACCAAACGCTGGCGAGCCTGTGCCCTGAACCTGACCCAGGACGACCGACTACAACAACGCTGGAGAGCCTGTGCCCTCAGTCTGACTCAGGACAACCGACTACAACAACGCTGGCGAGCCTGTGCCCTCAGCCCGACCCAGGACGAACGACTACAACAACGCTGGCGAGCCTGTGCCCTCAGCCCGACACAGGACCGCCGACTACAACGACGCTGGCGAGCCTGAGCCCTCAGCCAGACCCAGGACCGCCAACTATAACAACGCTGGCGAGCCTGTGCCCTCAGCCCGACCCAGGACGATCGACACACCCAACGCTGGTGAGCCTGTGCCCTGAGCCTGACCCAGGACGACCGACTACAACAACGCTGGAGAGCCTGTCCCTTCAGCCCGACCCAGGACCGCCGACTACAACAACGCTGGCGAGCCTGTGCCCTCAGCCCGACCCAGGACGATCGACAAACCAAACGCTGGCGAGCCTGTGCCCTCAGCCCGACCCAGGACGACCGACACAACCCAACACTGGTGAGCCTGTGCCCTGAGTCTGACCCAGGACGACCGACTACAACAACGCTGGAGAGCCTGTGCCCTCAGTCCGACCCAGGACGACCGACTACAACAACGCTGGCGAGCCTGTGCCCTCAGCCCGACCCAGGACCGCCGACAACAACAACGCTGGCGAGCCTGTGCCCTCAGCCCGACCCAGGACGACTGACACACCCAACCACGCGGCGAGCCTGTGCCCTCAGCCCACCCAGGACGACCGACAAACCAACGCTGGCGAGCCTGTGCCCTGAGCCTGACCCAGGACGACCGACTACAACAACGCTGGAGAGCCTGTGCCCTCAGTCCGACCCAGGACGACCGACTACAACAACGCTGGCGAGCCTGTGCCCTCAGCCCGACCCAGGACCGCCGACTACAACAACGCTGGCGAGCCTGTGCCCTCAGCCCGACCCAGGACTGCCGACTACAACAACGCTGGCGAGCCTGTGCCCTCAGCCCGACCCAGGACTTCCGACTACAACAACGCTGGCGAGCCTGTGACCTCAGCCCGACCCAGGACCGCCGACTACAACAACGCTGGCGAGCCTGTGCCCTCAGCCCGACCCAGGACGACCGATAAACCAAACGATGGCGAGCCTGTGCCCTCAGCCAGACCCAGGACCGCCGACTACAACAACGCTGGCGAGCCTGTGCCCTCAGCCCGACCCAGGACGACCGACACACCCAATGCTGGTGAGCCTGTGCCCTGAGCCTGACCCAGGACGACCGACTACAACAACGCTGGAGAGCCTGTCCTTTCAGCCCGACCCAGGACCGCCGACTACAACAACGCTGGCGAGCCTGTGCCCTCAGCCCGACCCAGGACGATCGACTACAACAACGCTGGCGAGCCAGGACCCTCAGCCTGACCCAGGACGAACGACTACAACAACGCTGGCGAGCCTGTGCCCTCAGCCCGACCCAGGACCGCCGACTACAACAACGCTGGCGAGCCTGTGCCCTCAGCCCGACCCAGGACCGCCGACTACAACAACGCTGGCGAGCCTGTGACCTCAGCCCGACCCAGGACCGCCGACTACAACAACGCTGGCGAGCCTGTGCCCTCAGCCCGACCCAGGACGACCGATAAACCAAACGATGGCGAGCCTGTGCCCTCAGCCAGACCCAGGACCGCCGACTACAACAACGCTGGCGAGCCTGTGCCCTCAGCCCGACCCAGGACGACCGACACACCCAACGCTGGTGAGCCTGTGCCCTGAGCCTGACCCAGGACGACCGACTACAACAACGCTGGAGAGCCTGTCCTTTCAGCCCGACCCAGGACCGCCGACTACAACAACGCTGGCGAGCCTGTGCCCTCAGCCCGACCCAGGACGATCGACAAACCAAACGCTGGCGAGCCTGTGCCCTCAGCCCGACCCAGGACGACCGACAAACCAAACGCTGGCGAGCCTGTGCCCTGAACCTGACCCAGGACGACCGACTACAACAACGCTGGAGAGCCTGTGCCCTCAGTCTGACCCAGGACAACCGACTACAACAACGCTGGTGAGCCTGTGCCCTCAGCCCGACCCAGGACGACCGACTACAACAACGCTGGCGAGCCTGTGCCCTCAGCCCGACACAGGACCGCCGACTACAACGACGCTGGCGAGCCTGAGCCCTCAGCCAGACCCAGGACCGCCAACTATAACAACGCTGGCGAGCCTGTGCCCTCAGCCCGACCCAGGACGATCGACACACCCAACGCTGGTGAGCCTGTGCCCTGAGCCTGACCCAGGACGACCGACTACAACAACGCTGGCGAGCCTGTACCCTCAGCCTGACCCAGGACGACCGACTACAACAACGCTGGCGAGCCTGTGCCCTCAGCCCGACCCAGGACCGCCGACTACAACAACGCTGGCGAGCCTGTGCCCTCAGCCCGACCCAGGACTGCCGACTACAACAACGCTGGCGAGCCTGTGACCTCAGCCCGACCCAGGACCGCCGACTACAACAACGCTGGCGAGCCTGTGCCCTCAGCCCGACCCAGGACGACCGATAAACCAAACGATGGCGAGCCTGTGCCCTCAGCCAGACCCAGGACCGCCGACTACAACAACGCTGGCGAGCCTGTGCCCTCAGCCCGACCCAGGACGACCGACACACCCAACGCTGGTGAGCCTGTGCCCTGAGCCTGACCCAGGACGACCGACTACAACAACGCTGGAGAGCCTGTCCTTTCAGCCCGACCCAGGACCGCCGACTACAACAACGCTGGCGAGCCTGTGCCCTCAGCCCGACCCAGGACGATCGACAAACCAAACGCTGGCGAGCCTGTGCCCTCAGCCCGACCCAGGACGACCGACAAACCAAACGCTGGCGAGCCTGTGCCCTGAACCTGACCCAGGACGACCGACTACAACAACGCTGGAGAGCCTGTGCCCTCAGCCCGACCCAGGACCGCCGACTACAACAACGCTGGAGAGCCTGTGCCCTCAGCCCGACCCAGGACTGCCGACTACAACAACGCTGGCGAGCCTGTGCCCTCAGCCCGACCCAGGACGACTGACACACCCAATGCTGGCGAGCCTGTGCCCTGAACCTGACCCAGGACGACCGACAACAACAACGCTGGAGAGCCTGTGCCCTCAGTCCGACCCAGGACGACCGACTACAACAACGCTGGCGAGCCTGTGCCCTCAGCCCGACCCAGGACCGCCGACTACAACAACGCTGGCGAGCCTGTGCCCTCAGCCCGACCCAGGACTGCCGACTACAACAACGCTGGCGAGCCTGTGCCCTCAGCCCGACCCAGGACTTCCGACTACAACAACGCTGGCGAGCCTGTAACCTCAGCCCGACCCAGGACCGCCGACTACAACAACGCTGGCGAGCCTGTGCCCTCAGCCCGACCCAGGACGACCGATAAACCAAACGATGGCGAGCCTGTGCCCTCAGCCAGACCCAGGACCGCCGACTACAACAACGCTGGCGAGCCTGTGCCCTCAGCCCGACCCAG
Source organism: Pterois miles (assembly GCA_947000775.1). Classification (NCBI taxonomy): domain Eukaryota; kingdom Metazoa; phylum Chordata; class Actinopteri; order Perciformes; family Scorpaenidae; genus Pterois; species Pterois miles. Next base: position 213,298 of record CAMQGK010000059.1, on the reverse strand, counting down.
GACGACCGACACACCCAATGCTGGTGAGCCTGTGCCCTGAGCCTGACCCAGGACGACCGACTACAACAACGCTGGAGAGCCTGTCCTTTCAGCCCGACCCAGGACCGCCGACTACAACAACGCTGGCGAGCCTGTGCCCTCAGCCCGACCCAGGACGATCGACTACAACAACGCTGGCGAGCCAGGACCCTCAGCCTGACCCAGGACGAACGACTACAACAACGCTGGCGAGCCTGTGCCCTCAGCCCGACCCAGGACCGCCGACTACAACAACGCTGGCGAGCCTGTGCCCTCAGCCCGACCCAGGACCGCCGACTACAACAACGCTGGCGAGCCTGTGACCTCAGCCCGACCCAGGACCGCCGACTACAACAACGCTGGCGAGCCTGTGCCCTCAGCCCGACCCAGGACGACCGATAAACCAAACGATGGCGAGCCTGTGCCCTCAGCCAGACCCAGGACCGCCGACTACAACAACGCTGGCGAGCCTGTGCCCTCAGCCCGACCCAGGACGACCGACACACCCAACGCTGGTGAGCCTGTGCCCTGAGCCTGACCCAGGACGACCGACTACAACAACGCTGGAGAGCCTGTCCTTTCAGCCCGACCCAGGACCGCCGACTACAACAACGCTGGCGAGCCTGTGCCCTCAGCCCGACCCAGGACGATCGACAAACCAAACGCTGGCGAGCCTGTGCCCTCAGCCCGACCCAGGACGACCGACAAACCAAACGCTGGCGAGCCTGTGCCCTGAACCTGACCCAGGACGACCGACTACAACAACGCTGGAGAGCCTGTGCCCTCAGTCTGACCCAGGACAACCGACTACAACAACGCTGGTGAGCCTGTGCCCTCAGCCCGACCCAGGACGAACGACTACAACAACGCTGGCGAGCCTGTGCCCTCAGCCCGACACAGGACCGCCGACTACAACGACGCTGGCGAGCCTGACCCTCAGCCAGACCCAGGACCGCCAACTATAACAACGCTGGCGAGCCTGTGCCCTCAGCCAGACCCAGGACCGCCGACTACAACAACGCTGGCGAGCCTGTGCCCTCAGCCCGACCCAGGACGATCGACACACCCAACGCTGGTGAGCCTGTGCCCTGAGCCTGACCCAGGACGACCGACTACAACAACGCTGGCGAGCCTGTACCCTCAGCCTGACCCAGGACGAACGACTACAACAACGCTGGCGAGCCTGTGCCCTCAGCCCGACCCAGGACCGCCGACTACAACAACGCTGGCGAGCCTGTGCCCTCAGCCCGACCCAGGACTGCCGACTACAACAACGCTGGCGAGCCTGTGACCTCAGCCCGACCCAGGACCGCCGACTACAACAACGCTGGCGAGCCTGTGCCCTCAGCCTGACCCAGGACGACCGATAAACCAAACGATGGCGAGCCTGTGCCCTCAGCCAGACCCAGGACCGCCGACTACAACAACGCTGGCGAGCCTGTGCCCTCAGCCCGACCCAGGACGACCGACACACCCAACGCTGGTGAGCCTGTGCCCTGAGCCTGACCCAGGACGACCGACTACAACAACGCTGGAGAGCCTGTCCTTTCAGCCCGACCCAGGACCGCCGACTACAACAACGCTGGCGAGCCTGTGCCCTCAGCCCGACCCAGGACGATCGACAAACCAAATGCTGGCGAGCCTGTGCCCTCAGCCCGACCCAGGACGACCGACAAACCAAACGCTGGCGAGCCTGTGCCCTGAACCTGACCCAGGACGACCGACTACAACAACGCTGGAGAGCCTGTGCCCTCAGTCTGACCCAGGACAACCGACTACAACAACGCTGGCGAGCCTGTGCCCTCAGCCCGACCCAGGACGAACGACTACAACAACGCTGGCGAGCCTGTGCCCTCAGCCCGACACAGGACCGCCGACTACAACGACGCTGGCGAGCCTGACCCTCAGCCAGACCCAGGACCGCCAACTATAACAACGCTGGCGAGCCTGTGCCCTCAGCCAGACCCAGGACCGCCGACTACAACAACGCTGGCGAGCCTGTGCCCTCAGCCCGACCCAGGACGATCGACACACCCAACGCTGGTGAGCCTGTGCCCTGAGCCTGACCCAGGACGACCGACTACAACAACGCTGGAGAGCCTGTCCCTTCAGCCCGACCCAGGACCGCCGACTACAACAACGCTGGCGAGCCTGTGCCCTCAGCCCGACCCAGGACGATCGACAAACCAAACGCTGGCGAGCCTGTGCCCTCAGCCCGACCCAGGACGACCGACACAACCCAACACTGGTGAGCCTGTGCCCTGAGTCTGACCCAGGACGACCGACTACAACAACGCTGGAGAGCCTGTGCCCTCAGTCCGACCCAGGACGACCGACTACAACAACGCTGGCGAGCCTGTGCCCTCAGCCCGACCCAGGACCGCCGACAACAACAACGCTGGCGAGCCTGTGCCCTCAGCCCGACCCAGGACTGCCGACTACAACAACGCTGGCGAGCCTGTGCCCTCAGCCCGACCCAGGACGACTGACACACCCAATGCTGGCGAGCCTGTGCCCTGAACCTGACCCAGGACGACCGACTACAACAACGCTGGAGAGCCTGTGCCCTCAGTCCGACCCAGGACGACCGACTACAACAACGCTGGCGAGCCTGTGCCCTCAGCCCGACCCAGGACCGCCGACTACAACAACGCTGGCGAGCCTGTGCCCTCAGCCCGACCCAGGACCGCCGACTACAACAACGCTGGCGAGCCTGTGCCCTCAGCCCGACCCAGGACCGCCGACTACAACAACGCTGGCGAGCCTGTGACCTCAGCCCGACCCAGGACCGCCGACTACAAAAACGATGGCGAGCCTGTGCCCTCAGCCAGACCCAGGACCGCCGACTACAACAACGCTGGCGAGCCTGTGCCCTCAGCCCGACCCAGGACGACCGACACACCCAATGCTGGTGAGCCTGTGCCCTGAGCCTGACCCAGGACGACCGACTACAACAACGCTGGAGAGCCTGTCCTTTCAGCCCGACCCAGGACCGCCGACTACAACAACGCTGGCGAGCCTGTGCCCTCAGCCCGACCCAGGACGATCGACTACAACAACGCTGGCGAGCCTGTACCCTCAGCCTGACCCAGGACAAACGACTACAACAACGCTGGCGAGCCTGTGCCCTCAGCCCGACCCAGGACCGCCGACTACAACAACGCTGGCGAGCCTGTGCCCTCAGCCCGACCCAGGACTGCCGACTACAACAACGCTGGCGAGCCTGTGCCCTCAGCCAGACCCAGGACCGCCGACTACAACAACGCTGGCGAGCCTGTGCCCTCAGCCCGACCCAGGACGACCGACACACCCAACGCTGGTGAGCCTGTGCCCTGAGCCTGACCCAGGACGACCGACTACAACAACGCTGGAGAGCCTGTCCTTTCAGCCCGACCCAGGACCGCCGACTACAACAACGCTGGCGAGCCTGTGCCCTCAGCCCGACCCAGGACGATCGACTACAACAACGCTGGCGAGCCTGTACCCTCAGCCTGACCCAGGACGAACGACTACAACAACGCTGGCGAGCCTGTGCCCTCAGCCCGACCCAGGACCGCCGACTACAACAACGCTGGCGAGCCTGTGCCCTCAGCCCGACCCAGGACTGCCGACTACAACAACGCTGGCGAGCCTGTGACCTCAGCCCGACCCAGGACCGCCGACTACAACAACGCTGGCGAGCCTGTGCCCTCAGCCCGACCCAGGACGACCGATAAACCAAACGATGGCGAGCCTGTGCCCTCAGCCAGACCCAAGACCGCCGACTACAACAACGCTGGCGAGCCTGTGCCCTCAGCCCGACCCAGGACGACCGACACACCCAACGCTGGTGAGCCTGTGCCCTGAGCCTGACCCAGGACGACCGACTACAACAACGCTGGAGAGCCTGTCCTTTCAGCCCGACCCAGGACCGCCGACTACAACAACGCTGGCGAGCCTGTGCCCTCAGCCCGACCCAGGACGATCGACAAACCAAACGCTGGCGAGCCTGTGCCCTCAGCCCGACCCAGGACGACCGACAAACCAAACGCTGGCGAGCCTGTGCCCTGAACCTGACCCAGGACGACCGACTACAACAACGCTGGCGAGCCTGTGCCCTCAGTCTGACTCAGGACAACCGACTACAACAACGCTGGCGAGCCTGTGCCCTCAGCCCGACCCAGGACGAACGACTACAACAACGCTGGCGAGCCTGTGCCCTCAGCCCGACACAGGACCGCCGACTACAACGACGCTGGCGAGCCTGACCCTCAGCCAGACCCAGGACCGCCAACTATAACAACGCTGGCGAGCCTGTGCCCTCAGCCAGACCCAGGACCGCCGACTACAACAACGCTGGCGAGCCTGTGCCCTCAGCCCGACCCAGGACGATCGACACACCCAACGCTGGTGAGCCTGTGCCCTGAGCCTGACCCAGGACGACCGACTACAACAACGCTGGAGAGCCTGTCCCTTCAGCCCGACCCAGGACCGCCGACTACAACAACGCTGGCGAGCCTGTGCCCTCAGCCCGACCCAGGACGATCGACAAACCAAACGCTGGCGAGCCTGTGCCCTCAGCCCGACCCAGGACGACCGACACAACCCAACACTGGTGAGCCTGTGCCCTGAGTCTGACCCAGGACGACCGACTACAACAACGCTGGAGAGCCTGTGCCCTCAGTCCGACCCAGGACGACCGACTACAACAACGCTGGCGAGCCTGTGCCCTCAGCCCGACCCAGGACCGCCGACAACAACAACGCTGGCGAGCCTGTGCCCTCAGCCCGACCCAGGACTGCCGACTACAACAACGCTGGCGAGCCTGTGCCCTCAGCCCGACCCAGGACGACTGACACACCCAATGCTGGCGAGCCTGTGCCCTGAACCTGACCCAGGACGACCGACTACAACAACGCTGGAGAGCCTGTGCCCTCACTCCGACCCAGGACGACCGACTACAACAACGCTGGCGAGCCTGTGCCCTCAGCCCGACCCAGGACCGCCGACTACAACAACGCTGGCGAGCCTGTGCCCTCAGCCCGACCCAGGACCGCCGACTACAACAACGCTGGCGAGCCTGTGCCCTCAGCCCGACCCAGGACCGCCGACTACAACAACGCTGGCGAGCCTGTGACCTCAGCCCGACCCAGGACCGCCGACTACAAAAACGATGGCGAGCCTGTGCCCTCAGCCAGACCCAGGACCGCCGACTACAACAACGCTGGCGAGCCTGTGCCCTCAGCCCGACCCAGGACGACCGACACACCCAATGCTGGTGAGCCTGTGCCCTGAGCCTGACCCAGGACGACCGACTACAACAACGCTGGAGAGCCTGTCCTTTCAGCCCGACCCAGGACCGCCGACTACAACAACGCTGGCGAGCCTGTGCCCTCAGCCCGACCCAGGACGATCGACTACAACAACGCTGGCGAGCCTGTACCCTCAGCCTGACCCAGGACGAACGACTACAACAACGCTGGCGAGCCTGTGCCCTCAGCCCGACCCAGGACCGCCGACTACAACAACGCTGGCGAGCCTGTGCCCTCAGCCCGACCCAGGACTGCCGACTACAACAACGCTGGCGAGCCTGTGCCCTCAGCCAGACCCAGGACCGCCGACTACAACAACGCTGGCGAGCCTGTGCCCTCAGCCCGACCCAGGACGACCGACACACCCAACGCTGGTGAGCCTGTGCCCTGAGCCTGACCCAGGACGACCGACTACAACAACGCTGGAGAGCCTGTCCTTTCAGCCCGACCCAGGACCGCCGACTACAACAACGCTGGCGAGCCTGTGCCCTCAGCCCGACCCAGGACGATCGACTACAACAACGCTGGCGAGCCTGTACCCTCAGCCTGACCCAGGACGAACGACTACAACAACGCTGGCGAGCCTGTGCCCTCAGCCCGACCCAGGACCGCCGACTACAACAACGCTGGCGAGCCTGTGCCCTCAGCCCGACCCAGGACTGCCGACTACAACAACGCTGGCGAGCCTGTGACCTCAGCCCGACCCAGGACCGCCGACTACAACAACGCTGGCGAGCCTGTGCCCTCAGCCCGACCCAGGACGACCGATAAACCAAACGATGGCGAGCCTGTGCCCTCAGCCAGACCCAAGACCGCCGACTACAACAACGCTGGCGAGCCTGTGCCCTCAGCCCGACCCAGGACGACCGACACACCCAACGCTGGTGAGCCTGTGCCCTGAGCCTGACCCAGGACGACCGACTACAACAACGCTGGAGAGCCTTTCCTTTCAGCCCGACCCAGGACCGCCGACTACAACAACGCTGGTGAGCCTGTGCCCTCAGCCCGACCCAGGACGATCGACAAACCAAACGCTGGCGAGCCTGTGCCCTCAGCCCGACCCAGGACGACCGACAAACCAAACGCTGGCGAGCCTGTGCCCTGAACCTGACCCAGGACGACCGACTACAACAACGCTGGAGAGCCTGTGCCCTCAGTCTGACTCAGGACAACCGACTACAACAACGCTGGCGAGCCTGTGCCCTCAGCCCGACCCAGGACGAACGACTACAACAACGCTGGCGAGCCTGTGCCCTCAGCCCGACACAGGACCGCCGACTACAACGACGCTGGCGAGCCTGACCCTCAGCCAGACCCAGGACCGCCAACTATAACAACGCTGGCGAGCCTGTGCCCTCAGCCAGACCCAGGACCGCCGACTACAACAACGCTGGCGAGCCTGTGCCCTCAGCCCGACCCAGGACGATCGACACACCCAACGCTGGTGAGCCTGTGCCCTGAGCCTGACCCAGGACGACCGACTACAACAACGCTGGAGAGCCTGTCCCTTCAGCCCGACCCAGGACCGCCGACTACAACAACGCTGGCGAGCCTGTGCCCTCAGCCCGACCCAGGACGATCGACAAACCAAACGCTGGCGAGCCTGTGCCCTCAGCCCGACCCAGGACGACCGACACAACCCAACACTGGTGAGCCTGTGCCCTGAGTCTGACCCAGGACGACCGACTACAACAACGCTGGAGAGCCTGTGCCCTCAGTCCGACCCAGGACGACCGACTACAACAACGCTGGCGAGCCTGTGCCCTCAGCCCGACCCAGGACCGCCGACAACAACAACGCTGGCGAGCCTGTGCCCTCAGCCCGACCCAGGACCGCCGACTACAACAACGCTGGCGAGCCTGTGCCCTCAGCCCGACCCAGGACGACCGATAAACCAAACGATGGCGAGCCTGTGCCCTCAGCCAGACCCAGGACCGCCGACTACAACAACGCTGGCGAGCCTGTGCCCTCAGCCCGACCCAGGACGATCGACACACCCAACGCTGGCGAGCCTGTGACCTCAGCCCGACCCAGGACCGCCGACTACAACAACGCTGGCGAGCCTGTGCCCTCAGCCCGACCCAGGACGACCGATAAACCAAACGATGGCGAGCCTGTGCCCTCAGCCCGACCCAGGACCGCCGACTACAACAACGCTGGCGAGCCTGTGCCCTCAGCCCGACCCAGGACGACCGACACACCCAATGCTGGTGAGCCTGTGCCCTCAGCCCGACCCAGGACAATCGACTACAACAACGCTGGCGAGCCTGTACCCTCAGCCTGACCCAGGACGACCGACTACAACAACGCTGGAGAGCCTGTCCTTTCAGCCCGACCCAGGACCGCCGACTACAACAACGCTGGCGAGCCTGTGCCCTCAGCCCGACACAGGACCGCCGACTACAACGACGCTGGCGAGCCTGACCCTCAGCCAGACCCAGGACCGCCAACTATAACAACACTGGCGAGCCTGTGCCCTCAGCCAGACCCAGGACCGCCGACTACAACAACGCTGGCGAGCCTGTGCCCTCAGCCCGACCCAGGACGACCGACACACCCAATGCTGGTGAGCCTGTGCCCTGAGCCTGACCCAGGACGACCGACTACAACAACGCTGGAGAGCCTGTCCTTTCAGCCCGACCCAGGACCGCCGACTACAACAACGCTGGCGAGCCTGTGCCCTCAGCCCGACCCAGGACGATCGACTACAACAACGCTGGCGAGCCTGTACCCTCAGCCTGACCCAGGACGAACGACTACAACAACGCTGGCGAGCCTGTGCCCTCAGCCCGACCCAGGACCGCCGACTACAACAACGCTGGCGAGCCTGTGCCCTCAGCCCGACCCAGGACCGCCGACAACAACAACGCTGGCGAGCCTGTGCCCTCAGCCCGACCCAGGACTGCCGACTACAACAACGCTGGCGAGCCTGTGCCCTCAGCCCGACCCAGGACGACTGACACACCCAATGCTGGCGAGCCTGTGCCCTGAACCTGACCCAGGACGACCGACTACAACAACGCTGGAGAGCCTGTGCCCTCACTCCGACCCAGGACGACCGACTACAACAACGCTGGCGAGCCTGTGCCCTCAGCCCGACCCAGGACCGCCGACTACAACAACGCTGGCGAGCCTGTGCCCTCAGCCCGACCCAGGACCGCCGACTACAACAACGCTGGCGAGCCTGTGCCCTCAGCCCGACCCAGGACTGCCGACTACAACAACGCTGGCGAGCCTGTGACCTCAGCCCGACCCAGGACCGCCGACTACAACAACGCTGGCGAGCCTGTGCCCTCAGCCCGACCCAGGACGACCGATAAACCAAACGATGGCGAGCCTGTGCCCTCAGCCAGACCCAGGACCGCCGACTACAACAACGCTGGCGAGCCTGTGCCCTCAGCCCGACCCAGGACGACCGACACACCCAATGCTGGTGAGCCTGTGCCCTGAGCCTGACCCAGGACGACCGACTACAACAACGCTGGAGAGCCTGTCCTTTCAGCCCGACCCAGGACCGCCGACTACAACAACGCTGGCGAGCCTGTGCCCTCAGCCAGACCCAGGACCGCCAACTATAACAACGCTGGCGAGCCTGTGCCCTCAGCCAGACCCAGGACCGCCAACTACAACAACGCTGGCGAGCCTGTGCCCTCAGCCCGACCCAGGACGACCGACACAACCCAACACTGGTGAGCCTGTGCCCTGAGTCTGACCCAGGACGACCGACTACAACAACGCTGGAGAGCCTGTGCCCTCAGTCCGACCCAGGACGACCGACTACAACAACGCTGGCGAGCCTGTGCCCTCAGCCCGACCCAGGACTGCCGACTACAACAACGCTGGCGAGCCTGTGACCTCAGCCCGACCCAGGACCGCCGACTACAACAACGCTGGCGAGCCTGTGCCCTCAGCCTGACCCAGGACGACCGATAAACCAAACGATGGCGAGCCTGTGCCCTCAGCCAGACCCAGGACCGCCGACTACAACAACGCTGGCGAGCCTGTGCCCTCAGCCCGACCCAGGACGACCGACACACCCAACGCTGGTGAGCCTGTGCCCTGAGCCTGACCCAGGACGACCGACTACAACAACGCTGGAGAGCCTGTCCTTTCAGCCCGACCCAGGACCGCCGACTACAACAACGCTGGAGAGCCTGTGCCCTCAGCCCGACCCAGGACGATCGACAAACCAAATGCTGGCGAGCCTGTGCCCTCAGCCCGACCCAGGACGACCGACAAACCAAACGCTGGCGAGCCTGTGCCCTGAACCTGACCCAGGACGACCGACTACAACAACGCTGGAGAGCCTGTGCCCTCAGTCTGACCCAGGACAACCGACTACAACAACGCTGGCGAGCCTGTGCCCTCAGCCCGACCCAGGACGAACGACTACAACAACGCTGGCGAGCCTGTGCCCTCAGCCCGACACAGGACCGCCGACTACAACGACGCTGGCGAGCCTGACCCTCAGCCAGACCCAGGACCGCCAACTATAACAACGCTGGCGAGCCTGTGCCCTCAGCCAGACCCAGGACCGCCGACTACAACAACGCTGGCGAGCCTGTGCCCTCAGCCCGACCCAGGACGATCGACACACCCAACGCTGGTGAGCCTGTGCCCTGAGCCTGACCCAGGACGACCGACTACAACAACGCTGGAGAGCCTGTCCCTTCAGCCCGACCCAGGACCGCCGACTACAACAACGCTGGCGAGCCTGTGCCCTCAGCCCGACCCAGGACGATCGACAAACCAAACGCTGGCGAGCCTGTGCCCTCAGCCCGACCCAGGACGACCGACACAACCCAACACTGGTGAGCCTGTGCCCTGAGTCTGACCCAGGACGACCGACTACAACAACGCTGGAGAGCCTGTGCCCTCAGTCCGACCCAGGACGACCGACTACAACAACGCTGGCGAGCCTGTGCCCTCAGCCCGACCCAGGACCGCCGACAACAACAACGCTGGCGAGCCTGTGCCCTCAGCCCGACCCAGGACTGCCGACTACAACAACGCTGGCGAGCCTGTGCCCTCAGCCCGACCCAGGACGACTGACACACCCAATGCTGGCGAGCCTGTGCCCTGAACCTGACCCAGGACGACCGACTACAACAACGCTGGAGAGCCTGTGCCCTCAGTCCGACCCAGGACGACCGACTACAACAACGCTGGCGAGCCTGTGCCCTCAGCCCGACCCAGGACCGCCGACTACAACAACGCTGGCGAGCCTGTGCCCTCAGCCCGACCCAGGACCGCCGACTACAACAACGCTGGCGAGCCTGTGCCCTCAGCCCGACCCAGGACCGCCGACTACAACAACGCTGGCGAGCCTGTGACCTCAGCCCGACCCAGGACCGCCGACTACAAAAACGATGGCGAGCCTGTGCCCTCAGCCAGACCCAGGACCGCCGACTACAACAACGCTGGCGAGCCTGTGCCCTCAGCCCGACCCAGGACGACCGACACACCCAATGCTGGTGAGCCTGTGCCCTGAGCCTGACCCAGGACGACCGACTACAACAACGCTGGAGAGCCTGTCCTTTCAGCCCGACCCAGGACCGCCGACTACAACAACGCTGGCGAGCCTGTGCCCTCAGCCCGACCCAGGACGATCGACACACCCAATGCTGGTGAGCCTGTGCCCTGAGCCTGACCCAGGACGACCGACTACAACAACGCTGGAGAGCCTGTCCTTTCAGCCCGACCCAGGACCGCCGACTACAACAACGCTGGCGAGCCTGTGCCCTCAGCCCGACCCAGGACCGCCAACTATAACAACGCTGGCGAGCCTGTGCCCTCAGCCAGACCCAGGACCGCCAACTACAACAACGCTGGCGAGCCTGTGCCCTCAGCCCGACCCAGGACGACCGACACAACCCAACACTGGTGAGCCTGTGCCCTGAGTCTGACCCAGGACGACCGACTACAACAACGCTGGAGAGCCTGTGCCCTCAGTCCGACCCAGGACGACCGACTACAACAACGCTGGCGAGCCTGTGCCCTCAGCCCGACCCAGGACCGCCGACTACAACAACGCTGGCGAGCCTGTGCCCTCAGCCCGACCCAGGACTGCCGACTACAACAACGCTGGCGAGCCTGTGACCTCAGCCCGACCCAGGACCGCCGACTACAACAACGCTGGCGAGCCTGTGCCCTCAGCCTGACCTAGGACGACCGATAAACCAAACGATGGCGAGCCTGTGCCCTCAGCCAGACCCAGGACCGCCGACTACAACAACGCTGGCGAGCCTGTGCCCTCAGCCCGACCCAGGACGACCGACACACCCAACGCTGGTGAGCCTGTGCCCTGAGCCTGACCCAGGACGACCGACTACAACAACGCTGGAGAGCCTGTCCTTTCAGCCCGACCCAGGACCGCCGACTACAACAACGCTGTAGAGCCTGTGCCCTCAGCCCGACCCAGGACGATCGACAAAACAAATGCTGGCGAGCCTGTGCCCTCAGCCCGACCCAGGACGACCGACAAACCAAACGCTGGCGAGCCTGTGCCCTGAGCCTGACCCAGGACGACCGACTACAACAACGCTGGAGAGCCTGTCCCTTCAGCCCGACCCAGGACTGCCGACTACAACAACGCTGGCGAGCCTGTGCCCTCAGCCCGACCCAGGACGATCGACAAACCAAACGCTGGCGAGCCTGTGCCCTCAGCCCGACCCAGGACGACCGACACAACCCAACACTGGTGAGCCTGTGCCCTGAGTCTGACCCAGGACGACCGACTACAACAACGCTGGAGAGCCTGTGCCCTCAGTCCGACCCAGGACGACCGACTACAACAACGCTGGCGAGCCTGTGCCCTCAGCCCGACCCAGGACCGCCGACAACAACAACGCTGGCGAGCCTGTGCCCTCAGCCCGACCCAGGACTGCCGACTACAACAACGCTGGCGAGCCTGTGCCCTCAGCCCGACCCAGGACGACTGACACACCCAATGCTGGCGAGCCTGTGCCCTGAACCTGACCCAGGACGACCGACTACAACAACGCTGGAGAGCCTGTGCCCTCAGTCCGACCCAGGACGACCGACTACAACAACGCTGGCGAGCCTGTGCCCTCAGCCCGACCCAGGACCGCCGACTACAACAACGCTGGCGAGCCTGTGCCCTCAGCCCGACCCAGGACCGCCGACTACAACAACGCTGGCGAGCCTGTGCCCTCAGCCCGACCCAGGACCGCCGACTACAACAACGCTGGCGAGCCTGTGACCTCAGCCCGACCCAGGACCGCCGACTACAAAAACGATGGCGAGCCTGTGCCCTCAGCCAGACCCAGGACCGCCGACTACAACAACGCTGGCGAGCCTGTGCCCTCAGCCCGACCCAGGACGACCGACACACCCAATGCTGGTGAGCCTGTGCCCTGAGCCTGACCCAGGACGACCGACTACAACAACGCTGGAGAGCCTGTCCTTTCAGCCCGACCCAGGACCGCCGACTACAACAACGCTGGCGAGCCTGTGCCCTCAGCCAGACCCAGGACGACCGACTACAACAACGCTGGCGAGCCTGTACCCTCAGCCTGACCCAGGACAAACGACTACAACAACGCTGGCGAGCCTGTGCCCTCAGCCCGACCCAGGACCGCCGACTACAACAACGCTGGCGAGCCTGTGCCCTCAGCCCTACCCAGGACTGCCGACTACAACAACGCTGGCGAGCCTGTGCCCTCAGCCAGACCCAGGACCGCCGACTACAACAACGCTGGCGAGCCTGTGCCCTCAGCCCGACCCAGGACGACCGACACACCCAACGCTGGTGAGCCTGTGCCCTGAGCCTGACCCAGGACGACCGACTACAACAACGCTGGAGAGCCTGTCCTTTCAGCCCGACCCAGGACCGCCGACTACAACAACGCTGGCGAGCCTGTGCCCTCAGCCCGACCCAGGATGATCGACTACAACAACGCTGGCGAGCCTGTACCCTCAGCCTGACCCAGGACGAACGACTACAACAACGCTGGCGAGCCTGTGCCCTCAGCCCGACCCAGGACCGCCGACTACAACAACGCTGGCGAGCCTGTGCCCTCAGCCCGACCCAGGACTGCCGACTACAACAACGCTGGCGAGCCTGTGACCTCAGCCCGACCCAGGACCGCCGACTACAACAACGCTGGCGAGCCTGTGCCCTCAGCCCGACCCAGGACGACCGATAAACCAAACGATGGCGAGCCTGTGCCCTCAGCCAGACCCAAGACCGCCGACTACAACAACGCTGGCGAGCCTGTGCCCTCAGCCCGACCCAGGACGACCGACACACCCAACGCTGGTGAGCCTGTGCCCTGAGCCTGACCCAGGACGACCGACTACAACAACGCTGGAGAGCCTGTCCTTTCAGCCCGACCCAGGACCGCCGACTACAACAACGCTGGCGAGCCTGTGCCCTCAGCCCGACCCAGGACGATCGACAAACCAAACGCTGGCGAGCCTGTGCCCTCAGCCCGACCCAGGACGACCGACAAACCAAACGCTGGCGAGCCTGTGCCCTGAACCTGACCCAGGACGACCGACTACAACAACGCTGGCGAGCCTGTGCCCTCAGTCTGACTCAGGACAACCGACTACAACAACGCTGGCGAGCCTGTGCCCTCAGCCCGACCCAGGACGAACGACTACAACAACGCTGGCGAGCCTGTGCCCTCAGCCCGACACAGGACCGCCGACTACAACGACGCTGGCGAGCCTGACCCTCAGCCAGACCCAGGACCGCCAACTATAACAACGCTGGCGAGCCTGTGCCCTCAGCCAGACCCAGGACCGCCGACTACAACAACGCTGGCGAGCCTGTGCCCTCAGCCCGACCCAGGACGATCGACACACCCAACGCTGGTGAGCCTGTGCCCTGAGCCTGACCCAGGACGACCGACTACAACAACGCTGGAGAGCCTGTCCCTTCAGCCCGACCCAGGACCGCCGACTACAACAACGCTGGCGAGCCTGTGCCCTCAGCCCGACCCAGGACCGCCGACTACAACAACGCTGGCGAGCCTGTGACCTCAGCCCGACCCAGGACCGCCGACTACAAAAACGATGGCGAGCCTGTGCCCTCAGCCAGACCCAGGACCGCCGACTACAACAACGCTGGCGAGCCTGTGCCCTCAGCCCGACCCAGGACGACCGACACACCCAATGCTGGTGAGCCTGTGCCCTGAGCCTGACCCAGGACGACCGACTACAACAACGCTGGAGAGCCTGTCCTTTCAGCCCGACCCAGGACCGCCGACTACAACAACGCTGGCGAGCCTGTGCCCTCAGCCCGACCCAGGACGATCGACTACAACAACGCTGGCGAGCCTGTACCCTCAGCCTGACCCAGGACAAACGACTACAACAACGCTGGCGAGCCTGTGCCCTCAGCCCGACCCAGGACCGCCGACTACAACAACGCTGGCGAGCCTGTGCCCTCAGCCCTACCCAGGACTGCCGACTACAACAACGCTGGCGAGCCTGTGCCCTCAGCCAGACCCAGGACCGCCGACTACAACAACGCTGGCGAGCCTGTGCCCTCAGCCCGACCCAGGACGACCGACACACCCAACGCTGGTGAGCCTGTGCCCTGAGCCTGACCCAGGACGACCGACTACAACAACGTTGGCGAGCCTGTGCCCTCAGCCCGACCCAGGACCGCCGACTACAACAACGCTGGCGAGCCTGTGCCCTCAGCCCGACCCAGGACTGCCGACTACAACAACGCTGGCGAGCCTGTGACCTCAGCCCGACCCAGGACCGCCGACTACAACAACGCTGGCGAGCCTGTGCCCTCAGCCCGACCCAGGACGACCGATAAACCAAACGATGGCGAGCCTGTGCCCTCAGCCAGACCCAAGACCGCCGACTACAACAACGCTGGCGAGCCTGTGCCCTCAGCCCGACCCAGGACGACCGACACACCCAACGCTGGTGAGCCTGTGCCCTGAGCCTGACCCAGGACGACCGACTACAACAACGCTGGAGAGCCTTTCCTTTCAGCCCGACCCAGGACCGCCGACTACAACAACGCTGGTGAGCCTGTGCCCTCAGCCCGACCCAGGACGATCGACAAACCAAACGCTGGCGAGCCTGTGCCCTCAGCCCGACCCAGGACGACCGACAAACCAAACGCTGGCGAGCCTGTGCCCTGAACCTGACCCAGGACGACCGACTACAACAACGCTGGAGAGCCTGTGCCCTCAGTCTGACTCAGGACAACCGACTACAACAACGCTGGCGAGCCTGTGCCCTCAGCCCGACCCAGGACGAACGACTACAACAACGCTGGCGAGCCTGTGCCCTCAGCCCGACACAGGACCGCCGACTACAACGACGCTGGCGAGCCTGACCCTCAGCCAGACCCAGGACCGCCAACTATAACAACGCTGGCGAGCCTGTGCCCTCAGCCAGACCCAGGACCGCCGACTACAACAACGCTGGCGAGCCTGTGCCCTCAGCCCGACCCAGGACGATCGACACACCCAACGCTGGTGAGCCTGTGCCCTGAGCCTGACCCAGGACGACCGACTACAACAACGCTGGAGAGCCTGTCCCTTCAGCCCGACCCAGGACCGCCGACTACAACAACGCTGGCGAGCCTGTGCCCTCAGCCCGACCCAGGACGATCGACAAACCAAACGCTGGCGAGCCTGTGCCCTCAGCCCGACCCAGGACGACCGACACAACCCAACACTGGTGAGCCTGTGCCCTGAGTCTGACCCAGGACGACCGACTACAACAACGCTGGAGAGCCTGTGCCCTCAGTCCGACCCAGGACGACCGACTACAACAACGCTGGCGAGCCTGTGCCCTCAGCCCGACCCAGGACCGCCGACAACAACAACGCTGGCGAGCCTGTGCCCTCAGCCCGACCCAGGACCGCCGACTACAACAACGCTGGCGAGCCTGTGCCCTCAGCCCGACCCAGGACGACCGATAAACCAAACGATGGCGAGCCTGTGCCCTCAGCCAGACCCAGGACCGCCGACTACAACAACGCTGGCGAGCCTGTGCCCTCAGCCCGACCCAGGACGATCGACACACCCAACGCTGGCGAGCCTGTGACCTCAGCCCGACCCAGGACCGCCGACTACAACAACGCTGGCGAGCCTGTGCCCTCAGCCCGACCCAGGACGACCGATAAACCAAACGATGGCGAGCCTGTGCCCTCAGCCAGACCCAGGACCGCCGACTACAACAACGCTGGCGAGCCTGTGCCCTCAGCCCGACCCAGGACGACCGACACACCCAATGCTGGTGAGCCTGTGCCCTCAGCCCGACCCAGGACGATCGACTACAACAACGCTGGCGAGCCTGTACCCTCAGCCTGACCCAGGACGACCGACTACAACAACGCTGGAGAGCCTGTCCTTTCAGCCCGACCCAGGACCGCCGACTACAACAACGCTGGCGAGCCTGTGCCCTCAGCCCGACACAGGACCGCCGACTACAACGACGCTGGCGAGCCTGACCCTCAGCCAGACCCAGGACCGCCAACTATAACAACACTGGCGAGCCTGTGCCCTCAGCCAGACCCAGGACCGCCGACTACAACAACGCTGGCGAGCCTGTGCCCTCAGCCCGACCCAGGACGACCGACACACCCAATGCTGGTGAGCCTGTGCCCTGAGCCTGACCCAGGACGACCGACTACAACAACGCTGGAGAGCCTGTCCTTTCAGCCCGACCCAGGACCGCCGACTACAACAACGCTGGCGAGCCTGTGCCCTCAGCCCGACCCAGGACGATCGACTACAACAACGCTGGCGAGCCTGTACCCTCAGCCTGACCCAGGACGAACGACTACAACAACGCTGGCGAGCCTGTGCCCTCAGCCCGACCCAGGACCGCCGACTACAACAACGCTGGCGAGCCTGTGCCCTCAGCCCGACCCAGGACCGCCGACAACAACAACGCTGGCGAGCCTGTGCCCTCAGCCCGACCCAGGACTGCCGACTACAACAACGCTGGCGAGCCTGTGCCCTCAGCCCGACCCAGGACGACTGACACACCCAATGCTGGCGAGCCTGTGCCCTGAACCTGACTCAGGACGACCGACTACAACAACGCTGGAGAGCCTGTGCCCTCACTCCGACCCAGGACGACCGACTACAACAACGCTGGCGAGCCTGTGCCCTCAGCCCGACCCAGGACCGCCGACTACAACAACGCTGGCGAGCCTGTGCCCTCAGCCCGACCCAGGACCGCCGACTACAACAACGCTGGCGAGCCTGTGCCCTCAGCCCGACCCAGGACTGCCGACTACAACAACGCTGGCGAGCCTGTGACCTCAGCCCGACCCAGGACCGCCGACTACAACAACGCTGGCGAGCCTGTGCCCTCAGCCCGACCCAGGACGACCGATAAACCAAACGATGGCGAGCCTGTGCCCTCAGCCAGACCCAGGACCGCCGACTACAACAACGCTGGCGAGCCTGTGCCCTCAGCCCGACCCAGGACGACCGACACACCCAATGCTGGTGAGCCTGTGCCCTGAGCCTGACCCAGGACGACCGACTACAACAACGCTGGAGAGCCTGTCCTTTCAGCCCGACCCAGGACCGCCGACTACAACAACGCTGGCGAGCCTGTGCCCTCAGCCAGACCCAGGACCGCCAACTATAACAACGCTGGCGAGCCTGTGCCCTCAGCCAGACCCAGGACCGCCAACTACAACAACGCTGGCGAGCCTGTGCCCTCAGCCCGACCCAGGACGACCGACACAACCCAACACTGGTGAGCCTGTGCCCTGAGTCTGACCCAGGACGACCGACTACAACAACGCTGGAGAGCCTGTGCCCTCAGTCCGACCCAGGACGACCGACTACAACAACGCCGGCGAGCCTGTGCCCTCAGCCCGACCCAGGACCGCCGACAACAACAACGCTGGCGAGCCTGTGCCCTCAGCCCGACCCAGGACTGCCGACTACAACAACGCTGGCGAGCCTGTGCCCTCAGCCCGACCCAGGACGACTGACACACCCAATGCTGGCGAGCCTGTGCCCTGAACCTGACCCAGGACGACCGACTACAACAACGCTGGAGAGCCTGTGCCCTCACTCCGACCCAGGACGACCGACTACAACAACGCTGGCGAGCCTGTGCCCTCAGCCCGACCCAGGACCGCCGACTACAACAACGCTGGCGAGCCTGTGCCCTCAGCCCGACCCAGGACTGCCGACTACAACAACGCTGGCGAGCCTGTGCCCTCAGCCCGACCCAGGACTGCCGACTACAACAACGCTGGCGAGCCTGTGACCTCAGCCCGACCCAGGACCGCCGACTACAACAACGCTGGCGAGCCTGTGCCCTCAGCCCGACCCAGGACGACCGATAAACCAAACGATGGCGAGCCTGTGCCCTCAGCCAGACCCAGGACCGCCGACTACAACGCTGGCGAGCCTGTGCCCTCAGCCCGACCCAGGACGACCGACACACCCAATGCTGGTGAGCCTGTGCCCTGAGCCTGACCCAGGACGACCGACTACAACAATGCTGGAGAGCCTGTCCTTTCAGCCCGACCCAGGACCGCCGACTACAACAACGCTGGCGAGCCTGTGCCCTCAGCCCGACACAGGACCGCCGACTACAACGACGCTGGCGAGCCTGACCCTCAGCCAGACCCAGGACCGCCAACTATAACAACGCTGGCGAGCCTGTGCCCTCAGCCAGACCCAGGACCGCCGACTACAACAACGCTGGCGAGCCTGCGCCCTCAGCCCGACCCAGGACGATCGACACACCCAACGCTGGTGAGCCTGTGCCCTGAGCCTGACCCAGGACGACCGACTACAACAACGCTGGCGAGCCTGTACACTCAGCCTGACCCAGGACGAACGACTACAACAACGCTGGCGAGCCTGTGCCCTCAGCCCGACCCAGGACCGCCGACTACAACAACGCTGGCAAGCCTGTGCCCTCAGCCCGACCCAGGACGACCGATAAACCAAACGATGGCGAGCCTGTGCCCTCAGCCAGACCCAGGACCGCCGACTACAACAACGCTGGCGAGCCTGTGCCCTCAGCCCGACCCAGGACGACTGACACACCCAATGCTGGCGAGCCTGTGCCCTGAACCTGACCCAGGACGACCGACTACAACAACGCTGGAGAGCCTGTGCCCTCAGTCCGACCCAGGACGACCGACTACAACAACGCTGGCGAGCCTGTGCCCTCAGCCCGACCCAGGACCGCCGACTACAACAACGCTGGCGAGCCTGTGCCCTCAGCCCGACCCAGGACCGCCGACTACAACAACGCTGGCGAGCCTGTGCCCTCAGCCCGACCCAGGACTGCCGACTACAACAACGCTGGCGAGCCTGTGACCTCAGCCCGACCCAGGACCGCCGACTACAAAAACGATGGCGAGCCTGTGCCCTCAGCCAGACCCAGGACCGCCGACTACAACAACGCTGGCGAGCCTGTGCCCTCAGCCCGACCCAGGACGACCGACACACCCAAT
This sequence comes from Pterois miles, assembly GCA_947000775.1. Classification (NCBI taxonomy): domain Eukaryota; kingdom Metazoa; phylum Chordata; class Actinopteri; order Perciformes; family Scorpaenidae; genus Pterois; species Pterois miles. The sequence continues at coordinate 193,546 of CAMQGK010000059.1, read as the reverse complement.
GCTGGTGAGCCTGTGCCCTGAGCCTGACCCAGGACGACCGACTACAACAACGCTGGAGAGCCTGTCCTTTCAGCCCGACCCAGGACCGCCGACTACAACAACGCTGGCGAGCCTGTGCCCTCAGCCCGACCCAGGACGATCGACTACAACAACGCTGGCGAGCCTGTACCCTCAGCCTGACCCAGGACAAACGACTACAACAACGCTGGCGAGCCTGTGCCCTCAGCCCGACCCAGGACCGCCGACTACAACAACGCTGGCGAGCCTGTGCCCTCAGCCCTACCCAGGACTGCCGACTACAACAACGCTGGCGAGCCTGTGCCCTCAGCCAGACCCAGGACCGCCGACTACAACAACGCTGGCGAGCCTGTGCCCTCAGCCCGACCCAGGACGACCGACACACCCAACGCTGGTGAGCCTGTGCCCTGAGCCTGACCCAGGACGACCGACTACAACAACGCTGGAGAGCCTGTCCTTTCAGCCCGACCCAGGACCGCCGACTACAACAACGCTGGCGAGCCTGTGCCCTCAGCCCGACCCAGGACGATCGACTACAACAACGCTGGCGAGCCTGTACCCTCAGCCTGACCCAGGACGAACGACTACAACAACGCTGGCGAGCCTGTGCCCTCAGCCCGACCCAGGACCGCCGACTACAACAACGCTGGCGAGCCTGTGCCCTCAGCCCGACCCAGGACTGCCGACTACAACAACGCTGGCGAGCCTGTGACCTCAGCCCGACCCAGGACCGCCGACTACAACAACGCTGGCGAGCCTGTGCCCTCAGCCCGACCCAGGACGACCGATAAACCAAACGATGGCGAGCCTGTGCCCTCAGCCAGACCCAAGACCGCCGACTACAACAACGCTGGCGAGCCTGTGCCCTCAGCCCGACCCAGGACGACCGACACACCCAACGCTGGTGAGCCTGTGCCCTGAGCCTGACCCAGGACGACCGACTACAACAACGCTGGAGAGCCTTTCCTTTCAGCCCGACCCAGGACCGCCGACTACAACAACGCTGGCGAGCCTGTGCCCTCAGCCCGACCCAGGACGATCGACAAACCAAACGCTGGCGAGCCTGTGCCCTCAGCCCGACCCAGGACGACCGACAAACCAAACGCTGGCGAGCCTGTGCCCTGAACCTGACCCAGGACGACCGACTACAACAACGCTGGAGAGCCTGTGCCCTCAGTCTGACTCAGGACAACCGACTACAACAACGCTGGCGAGCCTGTGCCCTCAGCCCGACCCAGGACGAACGACTACAACAACGCTGGCGAGCCTGTGCCCTCAGCCCGACACAGGACCGCCGACTACAACGACGCTGGCGAGCCTGACCCTCAGCCAGACCCAGGACCGCCGACTACAACAACGCTGGCGAGCCTGTGCCCTCAGCCAGACCCAGGACCGCCAACTATAACAACGCTGGCGAGCCTGTGCCCTCAGCCAGACCCAGGACCGCCAACTACAACAACGCTGGCGAGCCTGTGCCCTCAGCCCGACCCAGGACGACCGACACAACCCAACACTGGTGAGCCTGTGCCCTGAGTCTGACCCAGGACGACCGACTACAACAACGCTGGAGAGCCTGTGCCCTCAGTCCGACCCAGGACGACCGACTACAACAACGCCGGCGAGCCTGTGCCCTCAGCCCGACCCAGGACCGCCGACAACAACAACGCTGGCGAGCCTGTGCCCTCAGCCCGACCCAGGACTGCCGACTACAACAACGCTGGCGAGCCTGTGCCCTCAGCCCGACCCAGGACGACTGACACACCCAATGCTGGCGAGCCTGTGCCCTGAACCTGACCCAGGACGACCGACTACAACAACGCTGGAGAGCCTGTGCCCTCACTCCGACCCAGGACGACCGACTACAACAACGCTGGCGAGCCTGTGCCCTCAGCCCGACCCAGGACCGCCGACTACAACAACGCTGGCGAGCCTGTGCCCTCAGCCCGACCCAGGACTGCCGACTACAACAACGCTGGCGAGCCTGTGCCCTCAGCCCGACCCAGGACTGCCGACTACAACAACGCTGGCGAGCCTGTGACCTCAGCCCGACCCAGGACCGCCGACTACAACAACGCTGGCGAGCCTGTGCCCTCAGCCCGACCCAGGACGACCGATAAACCAAACGATGGCGAGCCTGTGCCCTCAGCCAGACCCAGGACCGCCGACTACAACAACGCTGGCGAGCCTGTGCCCTCAGCCCGACCCAGGACGACCGACACACCCAATGCTGGTGAGCCTGTGCCCTGAGCCTGACCCAGGACGACCGACTACAACAATGCTGGAGAGCCTGTCCTTTCAGCCCGACCCAGGACCGCCGACTACAACAACGCTGGCGAGCCTGTGCCCTCAGCCCGACACAGGACCGCCGACTACAACGACGCTGGCGAGCCTGACCCTCAGCCAGACCCAGGACCGCCAACTATAACAACGCTGGCGAGCCTGTGCCCTCAGCCAGACCCAGGACCGCCGACTACAACAACGCTGGCGAGCCTGCGCCCTCAGCCCGACCCAGGACGATCGACACACCCAACGCTGGTGAGCCTGTGCCCTGAGCCTGACCCAGGACGACCGACTACAACAACGCTGGCGAGCCTGTACACTCAGCCTGACCCAGGACGAACGACTACAACAACGCTGGCGAGCCTGTGCCCTCAGCCCGACCCAGGACCGCCGACTACAACAACGCTGGCAAGCCTGTGCCCTCAGCCCGACCCAGGACGACCGATAAACCAAACGATGGCGAGCCTGTGCCCTCAGCCAGACCCAGGACCGCCGACTACAACAACGCTGGCGAGCCTGTGCCCTCAGCCCGACCCAGGACGACCGACACACCCAACGCTGGTGAGCCTGTGCCCTGAGCCTGACCCAGGACGACCGACTACAACAACGCTGGAGAGCCTGTCCTTTCAGCCCGACCCAGGACCGCCGACTACAACAACGCTGGCGAGCCTGTGCCCTCAGCCCGACCCAGGACGATCGACAAACCAAACGCTGGCGAGCCTGTGCCCTCAGCCCGACCCAGGACGACCGACAAACCAAACGCTGGCGAGCCTGTGCCCTGAACCTGACCCAGGACGACCGACTACAACAACGCTGGAGAGCCTGTGCCCTCAGTCTGACCCAGGACAACCGACTACAACAACGCTGGCGAGCCTGTGCCCTCAGCCCGACCCAGGACGAACGACTACAACAACGCTGGCGAGCCTGTGCCCTCAGCCCGACACAGGACCGCCGACTACAACGACGCTGGCGAGCCTGACCCTCAGCCAGACCCAGGACCGCCAACTATAACAACGCTGGCGAGCCTGTGCCCTCAGCCAGACCCAGGACCGCCGACTACAACAACGCTGGCGAGCCTGTGCCCTCAGCCCGACCCAGGACGATCGACACACCCAACGCTGGTGAGCCTGTGCCCTGAGCCTGACCCAGGACGACCGACTACAACAACGCTGGCGAGCCTGTACCCTCAGCCTGACCCAAGACGAACGACTACAACAACGCTGGCGAGCCTGTGCCCTCAGCCCGACCCAGGACCGCCGACTACAACAACGCTGGCGAGCCTGTGCCCTCAGCCCGACCCAGGACTGCCGACTACAACAACGCTGGCGAGCCTGTGACCTCAGCCCGACCCAGGACCGCCGACTACAACAACGCTGGCGAGCCTGTGCCCTCAGCCTGACCCAGGACGACCGATAAACCAAACGATGGCGAGCCTGTGCCCTCAGCCAGACCCAGGACCGCCGACTACAACAACGCTGGCGAGCCTGTGCCCTCAGCCCGACCCAGGACGACCGACACACCCAACGCTGGTGAGCCTGTGCCCTGAGCCTGACCCAGGACGACCGACTACAACAACGCTGGAGAGCCTGTCCTTTCAGCCCGACCCAGGACCGCCGACTACAACAACGCTGGCGAGCCTGTGCCCTCAGCCCGACCCAGGACGATCGACAAACCAAATGCTGGCGAGCCTGTGCCCTCAGCCCGACCCAGGACGACCGACAAACCAAACGCTGGCGAGCCTGTGCCCTGAACCTGACCCAGGACGACCGACTACAACAACGCTGGAGAGCCTGTGCCCTCAGTCTGACCCAGGACAACCGACTACAACAACGCTGGCGAGCCTGTGCCCTCAGCCCGACCCAGGACGAACGACTACAACAACGCTGGCGAGCCTGTGCCCTCAGCCCGACACAGGACCGCCGACTACAACGACGCTGGCGAGCCTGACCCTCAGCCAGACCCAGGACCGCCAACTATAACAACGCTGGCGAGCCTGTGCCCTCAGCCAGACCCAGGACCGCCGACTACAACAACGCTGGCGAGCCTGTGCCCTCAGCCCGACCCAGGACGATCGACACACCCAACGCTGGTGAGCCTGTGCCCTGAGCCTGACCCAGGACGACCGACTACAACAACGCTGGAGAGCCTGTCCCTTCAGCCCGACCCAGGACCGCCGACTACAACAACGCTGGCGAGCCTGTGCCCTCAGCCCGACCCAGGACGATCGACAAACCAAACGCTGGCGAGCCTGTGCCCTCAGCCCGACCCAGGACGACCGACACAACCCAACACTGGTGAGCCTGTGCCCTGAGTCTGACCCAGGACGACCGACTACAACAACGCTGGAGAGCCTGTGCCCTCAGTCCGACCCAGGACGACCGACTACAACAACGCTGGCGAGCCTGTGCCCTCAGCCCGACCCAGGACCGCCGACAACAACAACGCTGGCGAGCCTGTGCCCTCAGCCCGACCCAGGACTGCCGACTACAACAACGCTGGCGAGCCTGTGCCCTCAGCCCGACCCAGGACGACTGACACACCCAATGCTGGCGAGCCTGTGCCCTGAACCTGACCCAGGACGACCGACTACAACAACGCTGGAGAGCCTGTGCCCTCAGTCCGACCCAGGACGACCGACTACAACAACGCTGGCGAGCCTGTGCCCTCAGCCCGACCCAGGACCGCCGACTACAACAACGCTGGCGAGCCTGTGCCCTCAGCCCGACCCAGGACCGCCGACTACAACAACGCTGGCGAGCCTGTGCCCTCAGCCCGACCCAGGACTGCCGACTACAACAACGCTGGCGAGCCTGTGCCCTCAGCCCGACCCAGGACCGCCGACTACAAAAACGATGGCGAGCCTGTGCCCTCAGCCAGACCCAGGACCGCCGACTACAACAACGCTGGCGAGCCTGTGCCCTCAGCCCGACCCAGGACGACCGACACACCCAATGCTGGTGAGCCTGTGCCCTGAGCCTGACCCAGGACGACCGACTACAACAACGCTGGAGAGCCTGTCCTTTCAGCCCGACCCAGGACCGCCGACTACAACAACGCTGGCGAGCCTGTGCCCTCAGCCCGACCCAGGACGATCGACTACAACAACGCTGGCGAGCCTGTACCCTCAGCCTGACCCAGGACAAACGACTACAACAACGCTGGCGAGCCTGTGCCCTCAGCCCGACCCAGGACCGCCGACTACAACAACGTTGGCGAGCCTGTGCCCTCAGCCCTACCCAGGACTGCCGACTACAACAACGCTGGCGAGCCTGTGCCCTCAGCCAGACCCAGGACCGCCGACTACAACAACGCTGGCGAGCCTGTGCCCTCAGCCCGACCCAGGACGACCGACACACCCAACGCTGGTGAGCCTGTGCCCTGAGCCTGACCCAGGACGACCGACTACAACAACGCTGGAGAGCCTGTCCTTTCAGCCCGACCCAGGACCGCCGACTACAACAACGCTGGCGAGCCTGTGCCCTCAGCCCGACCCAGGACGATCGACTACAACAACGCTGGCGAGCCTGTACCCTCAGCCTGACCCAGGACGAACGACTACAACAACGCTGGCGAGCCTGTGCCCTCAGCCCGACCCAGGACCGCCGACTACAACAACGCTGGCGAGCCTGTGCCCTCAGCCCGACCCAGGACTGCCGACTACAACAACGCTGGCGAGCCTGTGACCTCAGCCCGACCCAGGACCGCCGACTACAACAACGCTGGCGAGCCTGTGCCCTCAGCCCGACCCAGGACGACCGATAAACCAAACGATGGCGAGCCTGTGCCCTCAGCCAGACCCAAGACCGCCGACTACAACAACGCTGGCGAGCCTGTGCCCTCAGCCCGACCCAGGACGACCGACACACCCAACGCTGGTGAGCCTGTGCCCTGAGCCTGACCCAGGACGACCGACTACAACAACGCTGGAGAGCCTTTCCTTTCAGCCCGACCCAGGACCGCCGACTACAACAACGCTGGCGAGCCTGTGCCCTCAGCCCGACCCAGGACGATCGACAAACCAAACGCTGGCGAGCCTGTGCCCTCAGCCCGACCCAGGACGACCGACAAACCAAACGCTGGCGAGCCTGTGCCCTGAACCTGACCCAGGACGACCGACTACAACAACGCTGGAGAGCCTGTGCCCTCAGTCTGACTCAGGACAACCGACTACAACAACGCTGGCGAGCCTGTGCCCTCAGCCCGACCCAGGACGAACGACTACAACAACGCTGGCGAGCCTGTGCCCTCAGCCCGACACAGGACCGCCGACTACAACGACGCTGGCGAGCCTGACCCTCAGCCAGACCCAGGACCGCCGACTACAACAACGCTGGCGAGCCTGTGCCCTCAGCCCGACCCAGGACGACCGACACACCCAATGCTGGTGAGCCTGTGCCCTGAGCCTGACCCAGGACGACCGACTACAACAACGCTGGAGAGCCTGTACTTTCAGCCCGACCCAGGACCGCCGACTACAACAACGCTGGCGAGCCTGTGCCCTCAGCCCGACCCAGGACGATCGACTACAACAACGCTGGCGAGCCTGTACCCTCAGCCTGACCCAGGACGAACGACTACAACAACGCTGGCGAGCCTGTGCCCTCAGCCCGACCCAGGACCGCCGACTACAACAACGCTGGCGAGCCTGTGCCCTCAGCCCTACCCAGGACTGCCGACTACAACAACGCTGGCGAGCCTGTGCCCTCAGCCAGACCCAGGACCGCCGACTACAACAACGCTGGCGAGCCTGTGCCCTCAGCCCGACCCAGGACGACCGACACACCCAACGCTGGTGAGCCTGTGCCCTGAGCCTGACCCAGGACGACCGACTACAACAACGCTGGAGAGCCTGTCCTTTCAGCCCGACCCAGGACCGCCGACTACAACAACGCTGGCGAGCCTGTGCCCTCAGCCCGACCCAGGACGATCGACTACAACAACGCTGGCGAGCCTGTACCCTCAGCCTGACCCAGGACGAACGACTACAACAACGTTGGCGAGCCTGTGCCCTCAGCCCGACCCAGGACCGCCGACTACAACAACGCTGGCGAGCCTGTGCCCTCAGCCCGACCCAGGACTGCCGACTACAACAACGCTGGCGAGCCTGTGACCTCAGCCCGACCCAGGACCGCCGACTACAACAACGCTGGCGAGCCTGTGCCCTCAGCCCGACCCAGGACGACCGATAAACCAAACGATGGCGAGCCTGTGCCCTCAGCCAGACCCAAGACCGCCGACTACAACAACGCTGGCGAGCCTGTGCCCTCAGCCCGACCCAGGACGACCGACACACCCAACGCTGGTGAGCCTGTGCCCTGAGCCTGACCCAGGACGACCGACTACAACAACGCTGGAGAGCCTTTCCTTTCAGCCCGACCCAGGACCGCCGACTACAACAACGCTGGCGAGCCTGTGCCCTCAGCCCGACCCAGGACGATCGACAAACCAAACGCTGGCGAGCCTGTGCCCTCAGCCCGACCCAGGACGACCGACAAACCAAACGCTGGCGAGCCTGTGCCCTGATCCTGACCCAGGACGACCGACTACAACAACGCTGGAGAGCCTGTGCCCTCAGTCTGACTCAGGACAACCGACTACAACAACGCTGGCGAGCCTGTGCCCTCAGCCCGACCCAGGACGAACGACTACAACAACGCTGGCGAGCCTGTGCCCTCAGCCCGACACAGGACCGCCGACTACAACGACGCTGGCGAGCCTGTTCCCTGATCCTGACCCAGGACCGCCGACTACAACAACGCTGGCGAGCCTGTGCCCTCAGCCCGACCCAGGACGACCGACACACCCAATGCTGGTGAGCCTGTGCCCTCAGCCCGACCCAGGACGATCGACTACAACAACGCTGGCGAGCCTGTACCCTCAGCCTGACCCAGGACGACCGACTACAACAACGCTGGAGAGCCTGTCCTTTCAGCCCGACCCAGGACCGCCGACTACAACAACGCTGGCGAGCCTGTGCCCTCAGCCCGACACAGGACCGCCGACTACAACGACGCTGGCGAGCCTGACCCTCAGCCAGACCCAGGACCGCCAACTATAACAACACTGGCGAGCCTGTGCCCTCAGCCAGACCCAGGACCGCCGACTACAACAACGCTGGCGAGCCTGTGCCCTCAGCCCGACCCAGGACGACCGACACACCCAATGCTGGCGAGCCTGTGCCCTCAGCCCGACACAGGACCGCCGACTACAACGACGCTGGCGAGCCTGACCCTCAGCCAGACCCAGGACCGCCAACTATAACAACGCTGGCGAGCCTGTGCCCTCAGCCAGACCCAGGACCGCCGACTACAACAACGCTGGCGAGCCTGTGCCCTCAGCCAGACCCAGGACGACCGACACAACCCAACACTGGTGAGCCTGTGCCCTGAGTCTGACCCAGGACGACCGACTACAACAACGCTGGAGAGCCTTTCCTTTCAGCCCGACCCAGAACCGCCGACTACAACAACGCTGGCGAGCCTGTGCCCTCAGCCCGACCCAGGACGATCGACAAACCAAACGCTGGCGAGCCTGTGCCCTCAGCCCGACCCAGGACGACCGACAAACCAAACGCTGGCGAGCCTGTGCCCTGAACCTGACCCAGGACGACCGACTACAACAACGCTGGAGAGCCTGTGCCCTCAGTCTGACTCAGGACAACCGACTACAACAACGCTGGCGAGCCTGTGCCCTCAGCCCGACCCAGGACGAACGACTACAACAACGCTGGCGAGCCTGTGCCCTCAGCCCGACACAGGACCGCCGACTGCAACGACGCTGGCGAGCCTGACCCTCAGCCAGACCCAGGACCGCCAACTATAACAACGCTGGCGAGCCTGTGCCCTCAGCCAGACCCAGGACCGCCGACTACAACAACGCTGGCGAGCCTGTGCCCTCAGCCCGACCCAGGACGATCGACACACCCAACGCTGGTGAGCCTGTGCCCTGAGCCTGACCCAGGACGACCGACTACAACAACGCTGGAGAGCCTGTCCCTTCAGCCCGACCCAGGACCGCCGACTACAACAACGCTGGCGAGCCTGTGCCCTCAGCCCGACCCAGGACGATCGACAAACCAAACGCTGGCGAGCCTGTGCCCTCAGCCCGACCCAGGACGACCGACACAACCCAACACTGGTGAGCCTGTGCCCTGAGTCTGACCCAGGACGACCGACTACAACAACGCTGGAGAGCCTGTGCCCTCAGTCCGACCCAGGACGACCGACTACAACAACGCTGGCGAGCCTGTGCCCTCAGCCCGACCCAGGACCGCCGACAACAACAACGCTGGCGAGCCTGTGCCCTCAGCCCGACCCAGGACCGCCGACTACAACAACGCTGGCGAGCCTGTGCCCTCAGCCCGACCCAGGACGACCGATAAACCAAACGATGGCGAGCCTGTGCCCTCAGCCAGACCCAGGACCGCCGACTACAACAACGCTGGCGAGCCTGTGCCCTCAGCCCGACCCAGGACGATCGACACACCCAACGCTGGCGAGCCTGTGACCTCAGCCCGACCCAGGACCGCCGACTACAACAACGCTGGCGAGCCTGTGCCCTCAGCCCGACCCAGGACGACCGATAAACCAAACGATGGCGAGCCTGTGCCCTCAGCCAGACCCAGGACCGCCGACTACAACAACGCTGGCGAGCCTGTGCCCTCAGCCCGACCCAGGACGACCGACACACCCAATGCTGGTGAGCCTGTGCCCTCAGCCCGACCCAGGACGATCGACTACAACAACGCTGGCGAGCCTGTACCCTCAGCCTGACCCAGGACGACCGACTACAACAACGCTGGAGAGCCTGTCCTTTCAGCCCGACCCAGGACCGCCGACTACAACAACGCTGGCGAGCCTGTGCCCTCAGCCCGACACAGGACCGCCGACTACAACGACGCTGGCGAGCCTGACCCTCAGCCAGACCCAGGACCGCCAACTATAACAACACTGGCGAGCCTGTGCCCTCAGCCAGACCCAGGACCGCCGACTACAACAACGCTGGCGAGCCTGTGCCCTCAGCCCGACCCAGGACCGCCGACTACAACAACGCTGGCGAGCCTGTGCCCTCAGCCCGACCCAGGACTGCCGACTACAACAACGCTGGCGAGCCTGTGCCCTCAGCCCGACCCAGGACTGCCGACTACAACAACGCTGGCGAGCCTGTGACCTCAGCCCGACCCAGGACCGCCGACTACAACAACGCTGGCGAGCCTGTGCCCTCAGCCCGACCCAGGACGACCGATAAACCAAACGATGGCGAGCCTGTGCCCTCAGCCAGACCCAGGACCGCCGACTACAACAACGCTGGCGAGCCTGTGCCCTCAGCCCGACCCAGGACGACCGACACACCCAATGCTGGTGAGCCTGTGCCCTGAGCCTGACCCAGGACGACCGACTACAACAACGCTGGAGAGCCTGTCCTTTCAGCCCGACCCAGGACCGCCGACTACAACAACGCTGGCGAGCCTGTGCCCTCAGCCAGACCCAGGACCGCCAACTATAACAACGCTGGCGAGCCTGTGCCCTCAGCCAGACCCAGGACCGCCGACTACAACAACGCTGGCGAGCCTGTGCCCTCAGCCCGACCCAGGACGACCGACACAACCCAACACTGGTGAGCCTGTGCCCTGAGTCTGACCCAGGACGACCGACTACAACAACGCTGGAGAGCCTGTGCCCTCAGTCCGACCCAGGACGACCGACTACAACAACGCTGGCGAGCCTGTGCCCTCAGCCCGACCCAGGACCGCCGACAACAACAACGCTGGCGAGCCTGTGCCCTCAGCCCGACCCAGGACTGCCGACTACAACAACGCTGGCGAGCCTGTGCCCTCAGCCCGACCCAGGACGACTGACACACCCAATGCTGGCGAGCCTGTGCCCTGAACCTGACCCAGGACGACCGACTACAACAACGCTGGAGAGCCTGTGCCCTCACTCCGACCCAGGACGACCGACTACAACAACGCTGGCGAGCCTGTGCCCTCAGCCCGACCCAGGACCGCCGACTACAACAACGCTGGCGAGCCTGTGCCCTCAGCCCGACCCAGGACTGCCGACTACAACAACGCTGGCGAGCCTGTGCCCTCAGCCCGACCCAGGACTGCCGACTACAACAACGCTGGCGAGCCTGTGACCTCAGCCCGACCCAGGACCGCCGACTACAACAACGCTGGCGAGCCTGTGCCCTCAGCCCGACCCAGGACGACCGATAAACCAAACGATGGCGAGCCTGTGCCCTCAGCCAGACCCAGGACCGCCGACTACAACAACGCTGGCGAGCCTGTGCCCTCAGCCCGACCCAGGACGACCGACACACCCAATGCTGGTGAGCCTGTGCCCTGAGCCTGACCCAGGACGACCGACTACGACAATGCTGGAGAGCCTGTCCTTTCAGCCCGACCCAGGACCACCGACTACAACAACGCTGGCGAGCCTGTGCCCTCAGCCCGACACAGGACCGCCGACTACAACGACGCTGGCGAGCCTGACCCTCAGCCAGACCCAGGACCGCCAACTATAACAACGCTGGCGAGCCTGTGCCCTCAGCCAGACCCAGGACCGCCGACTACAACAACGCTGGCGAGCCTGTGCCCTCAGCCCGACCCAGGACGATCGACACACCCAACGCTGGTGAGCCTGTGCCCTGAGCCTGACCCAGGACGACCGACTACAACAACGCTGGCGAGCCTGTACACTCAGCCTGACCCAGGACGAACGACTACAACAACGCTGGCGAGCCTGTGCCCTCAGCCCGACCCAGGACCGCCGACTACAACAACGCTGGCGAGCCTGTGCCCTCAGCCCGACCCAGGACTGCCGACTACAACAACGCTGGCGAGCCTGTGACCTCAGCCCGACCCAGGACCGCCGACTACAACAACGCTGGCGAGCCTGTGCCCTCAGCCTGACCCAGGACGACCGATAAACCAAACGATGGCGAGCCTGTGCCCTCAGCCAGACCCAGGACCGCCGACTACAACAACGCTGGCGAGCCTGTGCCCTCAGCCCGACCCAGGACGACCGACACACCCAACGCTGGTGAGCCTGTGCCCTGAGCCTGACCCAGGACGACCGACTACAACAACGCTGGAGAGCCTGTCCTTTCAGCCCGACCCAGGACCGCCGACTACAACAACGCTGGCGAGCCTGTGCCCTCAGCCCGACCCAGGACGATCGACAAACCAAATGCTGGCGAGCCTGTGCCCTCAGCCCGACCCAGGACGACCGACAAACCAAACGCTGGCGAGCCTGTGCCCTGAGCCTGACCCAGGACGGCCGACTACAACAACGCTGGAGAGCCTGTGCCCTCAGTCTGACCCAGGACAACCGACTACAACAACGCTGGCGAGCCTGTGCCCTCAGCCCGACCCAGGACGAACGACTACAACAACGCTGGCGAGCCTGTGCCCTCAGCCCGACACAGGACCGCCGACTACAACGACGCTGGCGAGCCTGACCCTCAGCCAGACCCAGGACCGCCAACTATAACAACGCTGACGAGCCTGTGCCCTCAGCCAGACCCAGGACCGCCGACTACAACAATGCTGGCGAGCCTGTGCCCTCAGCCCGACCCAGGACGATCGACACACCCAACGCTGGTGAGCCTGTGCCCTGAGCCTGACCCAGGACGACCGACTACAACAACGCTGGAGAGCCTGTCCCTTCAGCCCGACCCAGGACCGCCGACTACAACAACGCTGGCGAGCCTGTGCCCTCAGCCCGACCCAGGACGATCGACAAACCAAACGCTGGCGAGCCTGTGCCCTCAGCCCGACCCAGGACGACCGACACACCCAACGCTGGTGAGCCTGTGCCCTGAGCCTGACCCAGGACGACCGACTACAACAACGCTGGAGAGCCTGTCCTTTCAGCCTGACCCAGGACCGCCGACTACAACAACGCTGGCGAGCCTGTGCCCTCAGCCCGACCCAGGACGATCGACTACAACAACGCTAGCGAGCCTGTACCCTCAGCCTGACCCAGGACGAACGACTACAACAACGCTGGCGAGCCTGTGCCCTCAGCCCGACCCAGGACCGCCGACTACAACAACGCTGGCGAGCCTGTGCCCTCAGCCCGACCCAGGACGACCGACACACCCAACGCTGGCGAGCCTGTGACCTCAGCCCGACCCAGGACCGCCGACTACAACAACGCTGGCGAGCCTGTGCCCTCAGCCCGACCCAGGACGACCGATAAACCAAACGATGGCGAGCCTGTGCCCTCAGCCAGACCCAAGACCGCCGACTACAACAACGCTGGCGAGCCTGTGCCCTCAGCCCGACCCAGGACGACCGACACACCCAACGCTGGTGAGCCTGTGCCCTGAGCCTGACCCAGGACGACCGACTACAACAACGCTGGAGAGCCTGTCCTTTCAGCCCGACCCAGGACCGCCGACTACAACAACGCTGGCGAGCCTGTGCCCTCAGCCCGACCCAGGACGATCGACAAACCAAACGCTGGCGAGCCTGTGCCCTCAGCCCGACCCAGGACGACCGACAAACCAAACGCTGGCGAGCCTGTGCCCTGAACCTGACCCAGGACGACCGACTACAACAACGCTGGAGAGCCTGTGCCCTCAGTCTGACTCAGGACAACCGACTACAACAACGCTGGCGAGCCTGTGCCCTCAGCCCGACCCAGGACGAACGACTACAACAACGCTGGCGAGCCTGTGCCCTCAGCCCGACACAGGACCGCCGACTACAACGACGCTGGCGAGCCTGACCCTCAGCCAGACCCAGGACCGCCAACTATAACAACGCTGGCGAGCCTGTGCCCTCAGCCAGACCCAGGACCGCCGACTACAACAACGCTGGTGAGCCTGTGCCCTCAGCCCGACCCAGGACGATCGACACACCCAACGCTGGTGAGCCTGTGCCCTGAGCCTGACCCAGGACGACCGACTACAACAACGCTGGAGAGCCTGTCCCTTCAGCCCGACCAAGGACCGCCGACTACAACAACGCTGGCGAGCCTGTGTCCTCAGCCCGACCCAGGACGACCGATAAACCAAACGATGGCGAGCCTGTGCCCTCAGCCAGACCCAAGACCGCCGACTACAACAACGCTGGCGAGCCTGTGCCCTCAGCCCGACCCAGGACGACCGACACACCCAACGCTGGTGAGCCTGTGCCCTGAGCCTGACCCAGGACGACCGACTACAACAACGCTGGAGAGCCTGTCCTTTCAGCCCGACCCAGGACCGCCGACTACAACTTCGCTGGCGAGCCTGTGCCCTCAGCCCGACCCAGGACGATCGACAAACCAAACGCTGGCGAGCCTGTGCCCTCAGCCCGACCCAGGACGACCGACAAACCAAACGCTGGCGAGCCTGTGCCCTGAACCTGACCCAGGACGACCGACTACAACAACGCTGGAGAGCCTGTGCCCTCAGTCTGACTCAGGACAACCGACTACAACAACGCTGGCGAGCCTGTGCCCTCAGCCCGACCCAGGACGAACGACTACAACAACGCTGGCGAGCCTGTGCCCTCAGCCCGACACAGGACCGCCGACTACAACGACGCTGGCGAGCCTGACCCTCAGCCAGACCCAGGACCGCCAACTATAACAACGCTGGCGAGCCTGTGCCCTCAGCCAGACCCAGGACCGCCGACTACAACAACGCTGGTGAGCCTGTGCCCTCAGCCCGACCCAGGACGATCGACACACCCAACGCTGGTGAGCCTGTGCCCTGAGCCTGACCCAGGACGACCGACTACAACAACGCTGGAGAGCCTGTCCCTTCAGCCCGACCCAGGACCGCCGACTACAACAATGCTGGCGAGCCTGTGCCCTCAGCCCGACCCAGGACGACCGACAAACCAAACGCTGGCGAGCCTGTGCCCTCAGCCCGACCCAGGACGACCGACACACCCAACACTGGTGAGCCTGTGCCCTGAGTCTGACCCAGGACGACCGACTACAACAACGCTGGAGAGCCTGTGCCCTCAGTCCGACCCAGGACGACCGACTACAACAACGCTGGCGAGCCTGTGCCCTCAGCCCGACCCAGGACCGCCGACAACGACAACGCTGGCGAGCCTGTGCCCTCAGCCCGAACCAGGACTGCCGACTACAACAACGCTGGCGAGCCTGTGCCCTCAGCCCGACCCAGGACGACTGACACACCCAATGCTGGCGAGCCTGTGCCCTGAACCTGACCCAGGACGACCGACTACAACAACGCTGGAGAGCCTGTGCCCTCACTCCGACCCAGGACGACCGACTACAACAACGCTGGCGAGCCTGTGCCCTCAGCCCGACCCAGGACCGCCGACTACAACAACGCTGGCGAGCCTGTGCCCTCAGCCCGACCCAGGACCGCCGACTACAACAACGCTGGCGAGCCTGTGCCCTCAGCCCGACCCAGGACCGCCGACAACGACAACGCTGGCGAGCCTGTGCCCTCAGCCCGACCCAGGACTGCCGACTACAACAACGCTGGCGAGCCTGTGCCCTCAGCCCGACCCAGGACGACTGACACACCCAATGCTGGCGAGCCTGTGCCCTGAACCTGACCCAGGACGACCGACTACAACAACGCTGGAGAGCCTGTGCCCTCACTCCGACCCAGGACGACCGACTACAACAACGCTGGCGAGCCTGTGCCCTCAGCCCGACCCAGGACCGCCGACTACAACAACGCTGGCGAGCCTGTGCCCTCAGCCCGACCCAGGACCGCCGACTACAACAACGCTGGCGAGCCTGTGCCCTCAGCCCGACCCAGGACTGCCGACTACAACAACGCTGGCGAGCCTGTGCCCTCAGCCCGACCCAGGACTGCCGACTACAAGAACGCTGGCGAGCCTGTGACCTCAGCCCGACCCAGGACCGCCGACTACAACAACGCTGGCGAGCCTGTGCCCTCAGCCCGATCCAGGACGACCGATAAACCAAACAATGGCGAGCCTGTGCCCTCAGCCAGACCCAGGACCGCCGACTACAACAACGCTGGCGAGCCTGTGCCCTCAGCCCGACCCAGGACGACCGACACACCCAATGCTGGTGAGCCTGTGCCCTGAGCCTGACCCAGGACGACCGACTACAACAACGCTGGAGAGCCTGTCCTTTCAGCCCGACCCAGGACCGCCGACTACAACAACGCTGGCGAGCCTGTGCCCCCAGCCCGACCCAGGACGATCGACTATAACAACGCTGGCGAGTCAGGACCCTCAGCCTGACCCAGGACGAACGACTACAACAACGCTGGCGAGCCTGTGCCCTCAGCCCGACCCAGGACCGCCGACTACAACAACGCTGGCGAGCCTGTGCCCTCAGCCCGACCCAGGACTGCCGACTACAACAACGCTGGCGAGCCTGTGCCCTCAGTCTGACCCAGGACCGCCGACTACAACAACGCTGGCGAGCCTGTGCCCTCAGCCCGACCCAGGACGACCGATAAACCAAACGATGGCGAGCCTGTGCCCTCAGCCAGACCCAGGACCGCCGACTACAACAACGCTGGCGAGCCTGTGCCCTCAGCCCGACCCAGGAAGACCGACACACCCAACGCTGGTGAGCCTGTGCCCTGAGCCTGACCCAGGACGACCGACTACAACAACGCTGGAGAGCCTGTCCTTTCAGCCCGACCCAGGACCGCCGACTACAACAACGCTGGCGAGCCTGTGCCCTCAGCCCGACCCAGGACGACCGACAAACCAAACGCTGGCGAGCCTGTGCCCTGAACCTGACCCAGGACGACCGACTACAACAACGCTGGAGAGCCTGTGCCCTCAGTCTGACCCAGGACAACCGACTACAACAACGCTGGCGAGCCTGTGCCCTCAGCCTGACCCAGGACGAATGACTACAACAACGCTGGCGAGCCTGTGCCCTCAGCCCGACACAGGACCGCCGACTAAAACGACGCTGGCGAGCCTGACCCTCAGCCAGACCCAGGACCGCCAACTATAACAACGCTGGCGAGCCTGTGCCCTCAGCCAGACCCAGGACCGCCGACTACAACAACGCTGGCGAGCCTGTGCCCTCAGCCCGACCCAGGACGATCGACACACCCAACGCTGGCGAGCCTGTGCCCTGAGCCTGACCCAGGACGACCGACTACAACAACGCTGGAGAGCCTGTCCCTTCAGCCCGACCCAGGACCGCCGACTACAACAACGCTGGCGAGCCTGTGCCCTCAGCCCGACCCAGGACGATCGACAAACCAAACGCTGGCGAGCCTGTGCCCTCAGCCCGACCCAGGACGACCGACACAACCCAACACTGGTGAGCCTGTGCCCTGAGTCTGACCCAGGACGACCGACTACAACAACGCTGGAGAGCCTGTGCCCTCAGTCCGACCCAGGACGACCGACTACAACAACGCTGGCGAGCCTGTGCCCTCAGCCCGACCCAGGACCGCCGACAACAACAACGCTGGCGAGCCTGTGCCCTCAGCCCGACCCAGGACGACTGACACACCCAATGCTGGCGAGCCTGTGCCCTGAACCTGACCCAGGACGACCGACTACAACAACGCGGGAGAGCCTGTGCTCTCACTCCGACCCAGGACGACCGACTACAACAACGCTGGCGAGCCTGTGCCCTCAGCCCGACCCATGACCGCCGACTGCAACAACGCTGGCCAGCCTGTGCCCTCAGCCAGACCCAGGACCGCCGACTGCAACAACGCTGGCGAGCCTGTGCCCTCAGCCCGACCCAGGACGACCGACACACCCAACGCTGGTGAGCCTGTGCCCTGAGCCTGACCCAGGACGACCGACTACAACAACGCTGGAGAGCCTGTGCCCTCAGTCTGACCCAGGACAACCGACTACAACAACGCTGGCGAGCCTGTGCCCTCAGCCTGACCCAGGACGAACGACTACAACAACGCTGGCGAGCCTGTGCCCTCAGCCCGACACAGGACCGCCGACTACAACGACGCTGGCGAGCCTGACCCTCAGCCAGACCCAGGACCGCCAACTATAACAACGTTGGCGAGCCTGTGCCCTCAGCCAGACCCAGGACCGCCGACTACAACAACGCTGGCGAGCCTGTGCCCTCAGCCCGACCCAGGACGATCGACACACCCAACGCTGGTGAGCCTGTGCCCTGAGCCTGACCCAGGACGACCGACTACAACAACGCTGGAGAGCCTGTCCCTTCAGCCCGACCCAGGACCGCCGACTACAACAACGCTGGCGAGCCTGTGCCCTCAGCCCGACCCAGGACGATCTACAAACCAAACGCTGGCGAGCCTGTGCCCTCAGCCCGACCCAGGACGACCGACACAACCCAACACTGGTGAGCCTGTGCCCTGAGTCTGACCCAGGACGACCGACTACAACAACGCTGGAGAGCCTGTGCCCTCAGTCCGACCCAGGACGACCGACTACAACAACGCTGGCGAGCCTGTGCCCTCAGCCCGACCCAGGACCGCCGACAACAACAACGCTGGCGAGCCTGTGCCCTCAGCCCGACCCAGGACGACTGACACACCCAATGCTGGCGAGCCTGTGCCCTGAACCTGACCCAGGACGACCGACTACAACAACGCGGGAGAGCCTGTGCTCTCACTCCGACCCAGGACGACCGACTACAACAACGCTGGCGAGCCTGTGCCCTCAGCCCGACCCATGACCGCCGACTACAACAACGCTGGCGAGCCTGTGCCCTCAGCCCGACCCAGGACTGCCGACTACAACAACGCTGGCGAGCCTGTGCCCTCAGCCCGACCCAGGACTGCCGACTACAACAACGCTGGCGAGCCTGTGACCTCAGCCCGACCCAGGACCGCCGACTACAACAACGCTGGCGAGCCTGTGCCCTGAACCTGACCCAGGACGACCGACTACAACAACGCTGGAGAGCCTGTGCCCTCAGTCTGACCCAGGACAACCGACTACAACGACGCTGGCGAGCCTGTGCCCTCAGCCCGACCCAGGACGACCAACACACCCAATGCTGGTGAGCCTGTGCCCTGAGCCTGACCCAGGACGACCGACTACAACAACGCTGGAGAGCCTGTCCTTTCAGCCCGACCCAGGACCGCCGACTACAACAACGCTGGCGAGCCTGTGCCCTCAGCCCGACACAGGACCGCCGACTACAACGACGCTGGCGAGCCTGACCCTCAGCCAGACCCAGGACCACCAACTATAACAACGCCGGCGAGCCTGTGCCCTCAGCCAGACCCAGGACCGCCGACTACAACAGCGCTGGCGAGCCTGTGCCCTCAGCCCGACCCAGGACGATCGACACACCCAACGCTGGTGAGCCTGTGCCCTGAGCCTGACCCAGGACGACCGACTACAACAACGCTGGCGAGCCTGTACCCTCAGCCTGACCCAGGACGAACGACTACAACAACGCTGACGAGCCTGTGCCCTCAGCCCGACCCAGGACGACCGATAAACCAAACGCTGGCGAGCCTGTACCCTCAGCCTGACCCAGGACGAACGACTACAACAACGCTGGCGAGCCTGTGCCCTCAGCCCGACCCAGGACGACCGACACACCCAACGCTGGTGAGCCTGTGCCCTGAGCCTGACCCAGGACGACCGACTACAACAACGCTGGAGAACCTGTCCTTTCAGCCCGACCCAGGACCGCCGACTACAACAACGCTGGCGAGCCTGTGCCCTCAGCCCGACCCAGGACGATCGACAAACCAAATGCTGGCGAGCCTGTGCCCTCAGCCCGACCCAGGACGACCGACAAACCAAACGCTGGCGAGCCTGTGCCCTGAACCTGACCCAGGACGACCGACTACAACAACGCTGGAGAGCCTGTGCCCTCAGTCTGACCCAGGACAACCGACTACAACAACGCTGGCGATCCTGTGCCCTCAGCCCGACCCAGGACGAACGACTACAACAACGCTGGCGAGCCTGTGCCCTCAGCCCGACACAGGACCGCCGACTACAACGACGCTGGCGAGCCTGACCCTCAGCCAGACCCAGGACCGCCAACTATAACAACGCTGGCGAGCCTGTGCCCTCAGCCAGACCCAGGACCGCCGACTACAACAACGCTGGAGAGCCTGTCCCTTCAGCCTGACCCAGGACCGCCGACTACAACAACGCTGGCGAGCCTGTGCCCTCAGCCCGACCCAGGACGATCGACAAACCAAACGCTGGCGAGCCTGTGCCCTCAGCCCGACCCAGGACGACCGACACAACCCAACACTGGTGAGCCTGTGCCCTGAGTCTGACCCAGGACGACCGACTACAACAACGCTGGAGAGCCTGTGCCCTCAGTCCGACCCAGGACGACCGACTACAACAACGCTGGCGAGCCTGTGCCCTCAGCCCGACCCAGGACCGCCGACAACAACAACGCTGGCGAGCCTGTGCCCTCAGCCCGACCCAGGACTGCCGACTACAACAACGCTGGCGAGCCTGTGCCCTCAGCCCGACCCAGGACGACTGACACACCCAATGCTGGCGAGCCTGTGCCCTGAACCTGACCCAGGACGACCGACTACAACAACGCTGGAGAGCCTGTGCCCTCAGTCCGACCCAGGACGACCGACTACAACAACGCTGGCGAGCCTGTGCCCTCAGTCCGACCCAGGACCGCCGACTACAACAACGCTGGCGAGCCTGTGCCCTCAGCCCGACCCAGGACTGCCGACTACAACAACGCTGGCGAGCCTGTGCCCTCAGCCCGACCCAGGACTGCCGACTACAACAACGCTGGCGAGCCTGTGACCTCAGCCCGACCCAGGACCGCCGACTACAACAACGCTGGCGAGCCTGTGCCCTCAGCCCGACCCAGGACGACCGATAAACCAAACGATGGCGAGCCTGTGCCCTCAGCCAGACCCAGGACCGCCGACTACAACAACGCTGGCGAGCCTGTGCCCTCAGCCCGACCCAGGACGATCGACAAACCAAACGCTGGCGAGCCTGTGCCCTCAGCCCGACCCAAGACGACCGACACAACCCAACACTGGTGAGCCTGTGCCCTGAGTCTGACCCAGGACGACCGACTACAACAACGCTGGAGAGCCTGTGCCCTCAGTCCGACCCAGGACGACCGACTACAACAACGCTGGCGAGCCTGTGCCCTCAGCCCGACCCAGGACCGCCGACAACAACAACGCTGGCGAGCCTGTGCCCTCAGCCCGACCCAGGACTGCCGACTACAACAACGCTGGCGAGCCTGTGCCCTCAGCCCGACCCAGGACGACTGACACACCCAATGCTGGCGAGCCTGTGCCCTGAACCTGACCCAGGACGACCGACTACAACAACGCTGGAGAGCCTGTGCCCTGAGCCTGACCCAGGACGACCGACTACAACAACGCTGGAGAGCCTGTGCCCTCAGTCTGACCCAGGACAACCGACTACAACAACGCTGGCGAGCCTGTGCCCTCAGCCTGACCCAGGACGAACGACTACAACAACGCTGGCGAGCCTGTGCCCTCAGCCCGACACAGGACCGCCGACTACAACGACGCTGGCGAGCCTGACCCTCAGCCAGACCCAGGACCGCCAACTATAACAACGTTGGCGAGCCTGTGCCCTCAGCCAGACCCAGGACCGCCGACTACAACAACGCTGGCGAGCCTGTGCCCTCAGCCCGACCCAGGACGATCGACACACCCAACGCTGGTGAGCCTGTGCCCTGAGCCTGACCCAGGACGACCGACTACAACAACGCTGGAGAGCCTGTCCCTTCAGCCCGACCCAGGACCGCCGACTACAACAACGCTGGCGAGCCTGTGCCCTCAGCCCGACCCAGGACGATCTACAAACCAAACGCTGGCGAGCCTGTGCCCTCAGCCCGACCCAGGACGACCGACACAACCCAACACTGGTGAGCCTGTGCCCTGAGTCTGACCCAGGACGACCGACTACAACAACGCTGGAGAGCCTGTGCCCTCAGTCCGACCCAGGACGACCGACTACAACAACGCTGGCGAGCCTGTGCCCTCAGCCCGACCCAGGACCGCCGACAACAACAACGCTGGCGAGCCTGTGCCCTCAGCCCGACCCAGGACGACTGACACACCCAATGCTGGCGAGCCTGTGCCCTGAACCTGACCCAGGACGACCGACTACAACAACGCGGGAGAGCCTGTGCTCTCACTCCGACCCAGGACGACCGACTACAACAACGCTGGCGAGCCTGTGCCCTCAGCCCGACCCATGACCGCCGACTACAACAACGCTGGCGAGCCTGTGCCCTCAGCCCGACCCAGGACTGCCGACTACAACAACGCTGGCGAGCCTGTGCCCTCAGCCCGACCCAGGACTGCCGACTACAACAACGCTGGCGAGCCTGTGACCTCAGCCCGACCCAGGACCGCCGACTACAACAACGCTGGCGAGCCTGTGCCCTGAACCTGACCCAGGACGACCGACTACAACAACGCTGGAGAGCCTGTGCCCTCAGTCTGACCCAGGACAACCGACTACAACAACGCTGGCGAGCCTGTGCCCTCAGCCCGACCCAGGACGACCAACACACCCAATGCTGGTGAGCCTGTGCCCTGAGCCTGACCCAGGACGACCGACTACAACAACGCTGGAGAGCCTGTCCTTTCAGCCCGACCCAGGACCGCCGACTACAACAACGCTGGCGAGCCTGTGCCCTCAGCCCGACACAGGACCGCCGACTACAACGACGCTGGCGAGCCTGACCCTCAGCCAGACCCAGGACCACCAACTATAACAACGCCGGCGAGCCTGTGCCCTCAGCCAGACCCAGGACCGCCGACTACAACAACGCTGGCGAGCCTGTGCCCTCAGCCCGACCCAGGACGATCGACACACCCAACGCTGGTGAGCCTGTGCCCTGAGCCTGACCCAGGACGACCGACTACAACAACGCTGGCGAGCCTGTACCCTCAGCCTGACCCAGGACGAACGACTACAACAACGCTGACGAGCCTGTGCCCTCAGCCCGACCCAGGACGACCGATAAACCAAACGCTGGCGAGCCTGTACCCTCAGCCTGACCCAGGACGAACGACTACAACAACGCTGGCGAGCCTGTGCCCTCAGCCCGACCCAGGACGACCGACACACCCAACGCTGGTGAGCCTGTGCCCTGAGCCTGACCCAGGACGACCGACTACAACAACGCTGGAGAACCTGTCCTTTCAGCCCGACCCAGGACCGCCGACTACAACAACGCTGGCGAGCCTGTGCCCTCAGCCCGACCCAGGACGATCGACAAACCAAATGCTGGCGAGCCTGTGCCCTCAGCCCGACCCAGGACGACCGACAAACCAAACGCTGGCGAGCCTGTGCCCTGAACCTGACCCAGGACGACCGACTACAACAACGCTGGAGAGCCTGTGCCCTCAGTCTGACCCAGGACAACCGACTACAACAACGCTGGCGATCCTGTGCCCTCAGCCCGACCCAGGACGAACGACTACAACAACGCTGGCGAGCCTGTGCCCTCAGCCCGACACAGGACCGCCGACTACAACGACGCTGGCGAGCCTGACCCTCAGCCAGACCCAGGACCGCCAACTATAACAACGCTGGCGAGCCTGTGCCCTCAGCCAGACCCAGGACCGCCGACACACCCAACGTTGGCGAGCCTGTCCCTTCAGCCTGACCCAGGACCGCCGACTACAACAACGCTGGCGAGCCTGTGCCCTCAGCCCGACCCAGGACGACCGACACACCCAACGCTGGTGAGCCTGTGCCCTGAGCCTGACCCAGGACGACCGACTACAACAACGCTGGAGAACCTGTCCTTTCAGCCCGACCCAGGACCGCCGACTACAACAACGCTGGCGAGCCTGTGCCCTCAGCCCGACCCAGGACGATCGACAAACCAAATGCTGGCGAGCCTGTGCCCTCAGCCCGACCCAGGACGACCGACAAACCAAACGCTGGCGAGCCTGTGCCCTGAACCTGACCCAGGACGACCGACTACAACAACGCTGGAGAGCCTGTGCCCTCAGTCTGACCCAGGACAACCGACTACAACAACGCTGGCGATCCTGTGCCCTCAGCCCGACCCAGGACGAACGACTACAACAACGCTGGCGAGCCTGTGCCCTCAGCCCGACACAGGACCGCCGACTACAACGACGCTGGCGAGCCTGACCCTCAGCCAGACCCAGGACCGCCAACTATAACAACGCTGGCGAGCCTGTGCCCTCAGCCAGACCCAGGACCGCCGACTACAACAACGCTGGAGAGCCTGTCCCTTCAGCCTGACCCAGGACCGCCGACTACAACAACGCTGGCGAGCCTGTGCCCTCAGCCCGACCCAGGACGATCGACAAACCAAATGCTGGCGAGCCTGTGCCCTCAGCCCGACCCAGGACGACCGACACAACCCAACACTGGTGAGCCTGTGCCCTGAGTCTGACCCAGGACGACCGACTACAACAACGCTGGAGAGCCTGTGCCCTCAGTCCGACCCAGGACGACCGACTACAACAACGCTGGCGAGCCTGTGCCCTCAGCCCGACCCAGGACCGCCGACAACAACAACGCTGGCGAGCCTGTGCCCTCAGCCCGACCCAGGACTGCCGACTACAACAACGCTGGCGAGCCTGTGCCCTCAGCCCGACCCAGGACGACTGACACACCCAATGCTGGCGAGCCTGTGCCCTGAACCTGACCCAGGACGACCGACTACAACAACGCTGGAGAGCCTGTGCCCTCAGTCCGACCCAGGACGACCGACTACAACAACGCTGGCGAGTCTGTGCCCTCAGTCCGACCCAGGACCGCCGACTACAACAACGCTGGCGAGCCTGTGCCCTCAGCCCGACCCAGGACTGCCGACTACAACAACGCTGGCGAGCCTGTGCCCTCAGCCCGACCCAGGACTGCCGACTACAACAACGCTGGCGAGCCTGTGACCTCAGCCCGACCCAGGACCGCCGACTACAACAACGCTGGCGAGCCTGTGCCCTCAGCCCGATCCAGGACGACCGATAAACCAAACGATGGCGAGCCTGTGCCCTCAGCCAGACCCAGGACCGCCGACTACAACAACGCTGGCGAGCCTGTGCCTCAGCCCGACCCAGGACGACCGACACACCCAATGCTGGTGAGCCTGTGCCCTGAGCCTGACCCAGGACGACCGACTACAACAACGCTGGAGAGCCTGTCCTTTCAGCCCGACCCAGGACCACCGACTACAACAACGCTGGAGAGCCTGTCCTTTCAGCCCGACCCAGGACCGCCGACTACAACAACGCTGGCGAGCCTGTGCCCTCAGCCCGACCCAGGACGATCGATTACAACAACGCTGGCGAGCCTGTACCCTCAGCCTGACCCAGGACGAACGACTACAACAACGCTGGCGAGCCTGTGCCCTCAGCCCGACCCAGGACCGCCGACTACAACAACGCTGGCGAGCCTGTGCCCTCAGCCCGACCCAGGACTGCCGACTACAACAACGCTGGCGAGCCTGTGCCCTCAGCCAGACCCAGGACCGCCGACTACAACAACGCTGGCGAGCCTGTGCCCTCAGCCCGACCCAGGACGACCGACACACCCAACACTGGTGAGCCTGTGCCCTGAGCCTGACCCAGGACGACCGACTACAACAACGCTGGAGAGCCTGTCCTTTCAGCCTGACCCAGGACCGCCGACTACAACAACGCTGGCGAGCCTGTGCCCTCAGCCCGACCCAGGACGATCGACTACAACAACGCTAGCGAGCCTGTACCCTCAGCCTGACCCAGGACGAACGACTACAACAACGCTGGCGAGCCTGTGCCCTCAGCCCGACCCAGGACCGCCGACTACAACAACGCTGGCGAGCCTGTGCCCTCAGCCCGACCCAGGACTGCCGACTACAACAACGCTGGCGAGCCTGTGACCTCAGCCCGACCCAGGACCGCCGACTACAACAACGCTGGCGAGCCTGTGCCCTCAGCCCGACCCAGGACGACCGATAAACCAAACGATGGCGAGCCTGTGCCCTCAGCCAGACCCAAGACCGCCGACTACAACAACGCTGGCGAGCCTGTGCCCTCAGCCCGACCCAGGACGACCGACACACCCAACGCTGGTGAGCCTGTGCCCTGAGCCTGACCCAGGACGACCGACTACAACAACGCTGGAGAGCCTGTCCTTTCAGCCCGACCCAGGACCGCCGACTACAACAACGCTGGCGAGCCTGTGCCCTCAGCCCGACCCAGGACGATCGACAAACCAAACGCTGGCGAGCCTGTGCCCTCAGCCCGACCCAGGACGACCGACAAACCAAACGCTGGCGAGCCTGTGCCCTGAACCTGACCCAGGACGACCGACTACAACAACGCTGGAGAGCCTGTGCCCTCAGTCTTACTCAGGACAACCGACTACAACAACGTTGGCGAGCCTGTGCCCTCAGCCCGACACAGGACCGCCGACTACAACGACGCTGGCGAGCCTGACCCTCAGCCAGACCCAGGACCGCCAACTATAACAACGCTGGCGAGCCTGTGCCCTCAGCCAGACCCAGTACCGCCGACTACAACAACGCTGGTGAGCCTGTGCCCTCAGCCCGACCCAGGACGATCGACACACCCAACGCTGGTGAGCCTGTGCCCTGAGCCTGACCCAGGACGACCGACTACAACAACGCTGGAGAGCCTGTCCCTTCAGCCCGACCCAGGACCGCCGACTACAACAACGCTGGCGAGCCTGTGCCCTCAGCCCGACCCAGGACGACCGACAAACCAAACGCTGGCGAGCCTGTGCCCTCAGCCCGACCCAGGACGACCGACACAACCCAACACTGGTGAGCCTGTGCCCTGAGTCTGACCCAGGACGACCGACTACAACAACGCTGGAGAGCCTGTGCCCTCAGTCCGACCCAGGACGACCGACTACAACAACGCTGGCGAGCCTGTGCCCTCAGCCCGACCCAGGACCGCCGACAACAACAACGCTGGCGAGCCTGTGCCCTCAGCCCGACCCAGGACTGCCGACTACAACAACGCTGGCGAGCCTGTGCCCTCAGCCCGACCCAGGACGACTGACACACCCAATGCTGGCGAGCCTGTACCCTGAACCTGACCCAGGACGACCGACTACAACAACGCTGGAGAGCCTGTGCCCTCACTCCGACCCAGGACGACCGACTACAACAACGCTGGCGAGCCTGTGCCCTCAGCCCGACCCAGGACCGCCGACTACAACAACGCTGGCGAGCCTGTGCCCTCAGCCCGACCCAGGACCGCCGACTACAACAATGCTGGCGAGCCTGTGCCCTCAGCCCGACCCAGGACTGCCGACTACAACAACGCTGGCGAGCCTGTGACCTCAGCCCGACCCAGGACCGCCGACTACAACAACGCTGGCGAGCCTGTGCCCTCAGCCCGACCCAGGACGACCGATAAACCAAACGATGGCGAGCCTGTGCCCTCAGCCAGACCCAGGACCGCCGACTACAACAACGCTGGCGAGCCTGTGCCCTCAGCCCGACCCAGGACGACCGACACACCCAATGCTGGTGAGCCTGTGCCCTGAGCCTGACCCAGGACGACCGACTACAACAACGCTGGAGAGCCTGTCCTTTCAGCCCGACCCAGGACCGCCGACTACAACAACGCTGGCGAGCCTGTGCCCTCAGCCCGACCCAGGACGATCGACTACAACAACGCTGGCGAGTCAGGACCCTCAGCCTGACCCAGGACGAACGACTACAACAACGCTGGCGAGCCTGTGCCCTCAGCCCGACCCAGGACCACCGACTACAACAACGCTGGCGAGCCTGTGCCCTCAGCCCGACCCAGGACTGCCGACTACAACAACGCTGGCGAGCCTGTGACCTCAGCCCGACCCAGGACCGCCGACTACAACAACGCTGGCGAGCCTGTGCCCTCAGCCCGACCCAGGACGACCGATAAACCAAACGATGGCGAGCCTGTGCCCTCAGCCAGACCCAGGACCGCCGACTACAACAACGCTGGCGAGCCTGTGCCCTCAGCCCGACCCAGGACGACCGACACACCCAACGCTGGTGAGCCTGTGCCCTGAGCCTGACCCAGGACGACCGACTACAACAACGCTGGAGAGCCTGTCCTTTCAGCCCGACCCAGGACCGCCGACTACAACAACGCTGGCGAGCCTGTGCCCTCAGCCCGACCCAGGACGACCGACAAACCAAACGCTGGCGAGCCTGTGCCCTGAACCTGACCCAGGACGACCGACTACAACAACGCTGGAGAGCCTGTGCCCTCAGTCTGACGCAGGACAACCGACTACAACAACGCTGGCGAGCCTGTGCCCTCAGCCCGACCCAGGACGAACGACTACAACAACGCTGGCGAGCCTGTGCCCTCAGCCCGACACAGGACCGCCGACTACAACGACGCTGGCGAGCCTGACCCTCAGCCAGACCCAGGACCGCCAACTATAACAACGCTGGCGAGCCTGTGCCCTCAGCCAGACCCAGGACCGCCGACTACAACAACGCTGGCGAGCCTGTGCCCTCAGCCCGACCCAGGACGATCGACACACCCAACGCTGGTGAGCCTGTGCCCTGAGCCTGACCCAGGACGACCGACTACAACAACGCTGGAGAGCCTGTCCCTTCAGCCCGACCCAGGACCGCCGACTACAACAACGCTGGCGAGCCTGTGCCCTCAGCCCGACCCAGGACGATCGACAAACCAAACGCTGGCGAGCCTGTGCCCTCAGCCCGACCCAGGACGACCGACAACCCAACACTGGTGAGCCTGTGCCCTGAGTCTGACCCAGGACGACCAACTACAACAACGCTGGAGAGCCTGTGCCCTCAGTCCGACCCAAGACGACCGACTACAACAACGCTGGCGAGCCTGTGCCCTCAGCCCGACCCAGGACCGCCGACAACAACAACGCTGGCGAGCCTGTGCCCTCAGCCCGACCCAGGACGACTGACACACCCAATGCTGGCGAGCCTGTGCCCTGAACCTGACCCAGGACGACCGACTACAACAACGCTGGAGAGCCTGTGCTCTCACTCCGACCCAGGACGACCGACTACAACAACGCTGGCGAGCCTGTGCCCTCAGCCCGACCCATGACCGCCGACTACAACAACGCTGGCGAGCCTGTGCCCTCAGCCCGACCCAGGACTGCCGACTACAACAACGCTGGCGAGCCTGTGCCCTCAGCCCGACCCATGACCGCCAACTACAACAACGCTGGCGAGCCTGTGCCCTCAGCCCGACCCAGGACGACCGATAAACCAAACGATGGCGAGCCTGTGCCCTCAGCCAGACCCAGGACCGCCGACTACAACAACGCTGGCGAGCCTGTGCCCTCAGCCCGACCCAGGACGACCAACACACCCAATGCTGGTGAGCCTGTGCCCTGAGCCTGACCCAGGACGACCGACTACAACAACGCTGGAGAGCCTGTCCTTTCAGCCCGACCCAGGACCGCCGACTACAACAACGCTGGCGAGCCTGTGCCCTCAGCCCGACACAGGACCGCCGACTACAACGACGCTGGCGAGCCTGACCCTCAGCCAGACCCAGGACCACCAACTATAACAACGCCGGCGAGCCTGTGCCCTCAGCCAGACCCAGGACCGCCGACTACAACAACGCTGGCGAGCCTGTGCCCTCAGCCCGACCCAGGACGATCGACACACCCAACGCTGGTGAGCCTGTGCCCTGAGCCTGACCCAGGACGACCGACTACAACAACGCTGGCGAGCCTGTACCCTCAGCCTGACCCAGGACGAACGACGACAACAACGCTGACGAGCCTGTGCCCTCAGCCCGACCCAGGACGACCGATAAACCAAACGATGGCGAGCCTGTGCCCTCAGCCAGACCCAGGACCGCCGACTACAACAACGCTGGCGAGCCTGTGCCCTCAGCCCGACCCAGGACGACCGACACACCCAACGCTGGTGAGCCTGTGCCCTGAGCCTGACCCAGGACGACCGACTACAACAACGCTGGAGAACCTGTCCTTTCAGCCCGACCCAGGACCGCCGACTACAACAACGCTGGCGAGCCTGTGCCCTCAGCCCGACCCAGGACGATCGACAAACCAAATGCTGGCGAGCCTGTGCCCTCAGCCCGACCCAGGACGACCGACAAACCAAACGCTGGCGAGCCTGTGCCCTGAACCTGACCCAGGACGACCGACTACAACAACGCTGGAGAGCCTGTGCCCTCAGTCTGACCCAGGACAACCGACTACAACAACGCTGGCGAGCCTGTGCCCTCAGCCCGACCCAGGACGAACGACTACAACAACGCTGGCGAGCCTGTGCCCTCAGCCCGACACAGGACCGCCGACTACAACGACGCTGGCGAGCCTGACCCTCAGCCAGACCCAGGACCGCCAACTATAACAACGCTGGCGAGCCTGTGCCCTCAGCCAGACCCAGGACCGCCGACTACAACAACGCTGGCGAGCCTGTGCCCTCAGCCAAACCCAGGACGATCGACACACCCAACGCTGGTGAGCCTGTGCCCTGAGCCTGACCCAGGACGACCGACTACAACAACGCTGGAGAGCCTGTCCCTTCAGCCTGACCCAGGACCGCCGACTACAACAACGCTGGCGAGCCTGTGCCCTCAGCCCGACCCAGGACGATCGACAAACCAAACGCTGGCGAGCCTGTGCCCTCAGCCCGACCCAGGACGACCGACACAACCCAACACTGGTGAGCCTGTGCCCTGAGTCTGACCCAGGACGACCGACTACAACAACGCTGGAGAGCCTGTGCCCTCAGTCCGACCCAGGACGACCGACTACAACAACGCTGGCGAGCCTGTGCCCTCAGCCCGACCCAGGACCGCCGACAACAACAACGCTGGCGAGCCTGTGCCCTCAGCCCGACCCAGGACTGCCGACTACAACAACGCTGGCGAGCCTGTGCCCTCAGCCCGACCCAGGACGACTGACACACCCAATGCTGGCGAGCCTGTGCCCTGAACCTGACCCAGGACGACCGACTACAACAACGCTGGAGAGCCTGTGCCCTCAGTCCGACCCAGGACGACCGACTACAACAACGCTGGCGAGCCTGTGCCCTCAGCCCGACCCAGGACCGCCGACTACAACAACGCTGGCGAGCCTGTGCCCTCAGCCCGACCCAGGACCGCCGACTACAACAACGCTGGCGAGCCTGTGCCCTCAGCCCGACCCAGGACCGCCGACTACAACAACACTGGCGAGCCTGTGACCTCAGCCCGACCCAGGACCGCCGACTACAACAACGCTGGCGAGCCTGTGCCCTCAGCCCGACCCAGGACGACAGATAAACCAAACGATGGCGAGCCTGTGCCCTCAGCCAGACCCAGGACCGCCGACTACAACAACGCTGGCGAGCCTGTGCCTCAGCCCGACCCAGGACGACCGACACACCCAATGCTGGTGAGCCTGTGCCCTGAGCCTGACCCAGGACGACCGACTACAACAACGCTGGAGAGCCTGTCCTTTCAGCCCGACCCAGGACCGCCGACTACAACAACGCTGGCGAGCCTGTGCCCTCAGCCCGACCCAGGACGACCGACTACAACAACGCTGGAGAGCCTGTGCCCTCAGTCCGACCCAGGACGACCGACTACAACAACGCTGGCGAGCCTGTGCCCTCAGCCCGACCCAGGACCGCCGACTACAACAACGCTGGCGAGCCTGTGCCCTCAGCCCGACCCAGGACCGCCGACTACAACAACGCTGGCGAGCCTGTGCCCTCAGCCCGACCCAGGACTGCCGACTACAACAACGCTGGCGAGCCTGTGACCTCAGCCCGACCCAGGACCGCCGACTACAACAACGCTGGCGAGCCTGTGCCCTCAGCCCGACCCAGGACGACAGATAAACCAAACGATGGCGAGCCTGTGCCCTCAGCCAGACCCAGGACCGCCGACTACAACAACGCTGGCGAGCCTGTGCCCTCAGCCCGACCCAGGACGACCGACACACCCAATGCTGGTGAGCCTGTGCCCTGAGCCTGACCCAGGACGACCGACTACAACAACGCTGGAGAGCCTGTCCTTTCAGCCCGACCCAGGACCGCCGACTACAACAACGCTGGCGAGCCTGTGCCCTCAGCCCGACCCAGGACGATCGACTACAACAACGCTGGCGAGCCTGTACCCTCAGCCTGACCCAGGACGAACGACTACAACAACGCTGGCGAGCCTGTGCCCTCAGCCCGACCCAGGACCGCCGACTACAACAACGCTGGCGAGCCTGTGCCCTCAGCCCGACCCAGGACTGCCGACTACAACAACGCTGGCGAGCCTGTGCCCTCAGCCAGACCCAGGACCGCCGACTACAACAACGCTGGCGAGCCTGTGCCCTCAGCCCGACCCAGGACGACCGACACACCCAACACTGGTGAGCCTGTGCCCTGAGCCTGACCCAGGACGACCGACTACAACAACGCTGCAGAGCCTGTCCTTTCAGCCCGACCCAGGACCGCCGACTACAACAACGCTGGCGAGCCTGTGCCCTCAGCCCGACCCAGGACGATCGACTACAACAACGCTGGCGAGCCTGTACCCTCAGCCTGACCCAGGACGAACGACTACAACAACGCTGGCGAGCCTGTGCCCTCAGCCCGACCCAGGACCGCCGACTACAACAACGCTGGCGAGCCTGTGCCCTCAGCCCGACCCAGGACTGCCGACTACAACAACGCTGGCGAGCCTGTGACCTCAGCCCGACCCAGGACCGCCGACTACAACAACGCTGGCGAGCCTGTGCCCTCAGCCCGACCCAGGACGACCGATAAACCAAACGATGGCGAGCCTGTGCCCTCAGCCAGACCCAAGACCGCCGACTACAACAACGCTGGCGAGCCTGTGCCCTCAGCCCGACCCAGGACGACCGACACACCCAACGCTGGTGAGCCTGTGCCCTGAGCCTGACCCAGGACGACCGACTACAACAATGCTGGAGAGCCTGTCCTTTCAGCCCGACCCAGGACCGCCGACTACAACAACGCTGGCGAGCCTGTGCCCTCAGCCCGACCCAGGACGATCGACAAACCAAACGCTGGCGAGCCTGTGCCCTCAGCCCGACCCAGGACGACCGACAAACCAAACGCTGGCGAGCCTGTGCCCTGAACCTGACCCAGGACGACCGACTACAACAACGCTGGAGAGCCTGTGCCCTCAGTCTGACTCAGGACAACCGACTACAACAACGCTGGCGAGCCTGTGCCCTCAGCCCGACCCAGGACGAACGACTACAACAACGCTGGCGAGCCTGTGCCCTCAGCCCGACACAGGACCGCCGACTACAACTACGCTGGCGAACCTGACCCTCAGCCAGACCCAGGACCGCCAACTATAACAACGCTGGCAAGCCTGTGCCCTCAGCCAGACCCAGGACCGCCGACTACAACAACGCTGGCGAGCCTGTGCCCTCAGCCCGACCCAGGACGATCGACACACCCAACGCTGGTGAGCCTGTGCCCTGAGCCTGACCCAGGACGACCGACTACAACAACGCTGGCGAGCCTGTGCCCTCAGCCCGACCCAGGACCGCCGACTACAACAACGCTGGCGAGCCTGTGCCCTCAGCCCGACCCAGGACTGCCGACTACAACAACGCTGGCGAGCCTGTGCCCTCAGCCCGACCCAGGACTGCCGACTACAACAACGCTGGCGAGCCTGTGACCTCAGCCCGACCCAGGACCGCCGATTAAAACAACGCTGGCGAGCCTGTGCCCTCAGCCCGACCCAGGACGACCGATAAACCAAACGATGGCGAGCCTGTGCCCTCAGCCAGACCCAGGACCGCCGACTACAACAACGCTGGCGAGCCTGTGCCCTCAGCCCGACCCAGGACGACCGACACACCCAATGCTGGTGAGCCTGTGCCCTGAGCCTGACCCAGGACGACCGACTACAACAACGCTGGAGAGCCTGTCCCTTCAGCCTGACCCAGGACCGCCGACTATAACAACGCTGGCGAGCCTGTGCCCTCAGCCCGACCCAGGACGATCGACAAACCAAACGCTGGCGAGCCTGTGCCCTCAGCCCGACCCAGGACGACCGACACAACCCAACACTGGTGAGCCTGTGCCCTGAGTCTGACCCAGGACGACCGACTACAACAACGCTGGAGAGCCTGTGCCCTCAGTCCGACCCAGGACGACCGACTACAACAACGCTGGCGAGCCTGTGCCCTCAGCCCGACCCAGGACCGCCGACAACAACAACGCTGGCGAGCCTGTGCTCTCAGCCCGACCCAGGACTGCCGACTACAACAACGCTGGCGAGCCTGTGCCCTCAGCCCGACCCAGGACGACTGACACACCCAATGCTGGCGAGCCTGTGCCCTGAACCTGACCCAGGACGACCGACTACAACAACGCTGGAGAGCCTGTGCCCTCAGTCCGACCCAGGACGACCGACTACAACAACGCTGGCGAGCCTGTGCCCTCAGCCCGACCCAGGACCGCCGACTACAACAACGCTGGCGAGCCTGTGCCCTCAGCCCGACCCAGGACCGCCGACTACAACAACGCTGGCGAGCCTGTGCCCTCAGCCCGACCCAGGACTGCCGACTACAACAACGCTGGCGAGCCTGTGACCTCAGCCCGACCCAGGACCGCCGACTACAACAACGCTGGCGAGCCTGTGCCCTCAGCCCGACCCAGGACGACAGATAAACCAAACGATGGCGAGCCTGTGCCCTCAGCCAGACCCAGGACCGCCGACTACAACAACGCTGGCGAGCCTGTGCCCTCAGCCCGACCCAGGACGACCGACACACCCAATGCTGGTGAGCCTGTGCCCTGAGCCTGACCCAGGACGACCGACTACAACAACGCTGGAGAGCCTGTCCTTTCAGCCCGACCCAGGACCGCCGACTACAACAACGCTGGCGAGCCTGTGCCCTCAGCCCGACCCAGGACGATCGACTACAACAACGCTGGCGAGCCTGTGCCCTCAGCCCGACCCAGGACCGCCGACTACAACAACGCTGGCGAGCCTGTGCCCTCAGCCCGACCCAGGACTGCCGACTACAACAACGCTGGCGAGCCTGTGCCCTCAGCCAGACCCAGGACCACCGACTACAACAACGCTGGCGAGCCTGTGCCCTCAGCCCGACCCAGGACGACCGACACACCCAACGCTGGTGAGCCTGTGCCCTGAGCCTGACCCAGGACGACCGACTACAACAACGCTGCAGAGCCTGTCCTTTCAGCCCGACCCAGGACCGCCGACTACAACAACGCTGGCGAGCCTGTGCCCTCAGCCCGACCCAGGACGATCGACTACAACAACGCTGGCGAGCCTGTACCCTCAGCCTGACCCAGGACGAACGACTACAACAACGCTGGCGAGCCTGTGCCCTCAGCCCGACCCAGGACCGCCGACTACAACAACGCTGGCGAGCCTGTGCCCTCAGCCCGACCCAGGACTGCCGACTACAACAACGCTGGCGAGCCTGTGACCTCAGCCCGACCCAGGACCGCCGACTACAACAACGCTGGCGAGCCTGTGCCCTCAGCCCGACCCAGGACGACCGATAAACCAAACGATGGCGAGCCTGTGCCCTCAGCCAGACCCAAGACCGCCGACTACAACAACGCTGGCGAGCCTGTGCCCTCAGCCCGACCCAGGACGACCGACACACCCAACGCTGGTGAGCCTGTGCCCTGAGCCTGACCCAGGACGACCGACTACAACAACGCTGGAGAGCCTGTCCTTTCAGCCCGACCCAGGACCGCCGACTACAACAACGCTGGCGAGCCTGTGCCCTCAGCCCGACCCAGGACGATCGACAAACCAAACGCTGGCGAGCCTGTGCCCTCAGCCCGACCCAGGACGACCGACAAACCAAACGCTGGCGAGCCTGTGCCCTGAACCTGACCCAGGACGACCGACTACAACAACACTGGAGAGCCTGTGCCCTCAGTCTGACTCAGGACAACCGACGACAACAACGCTGGCGAGCCTGTGCCCTCAGCCCGACCCAGGACGAACGACTACAACAACGCTGGCGAGCCTGTGCCCTCAGCCCGACACAGGACCGCCGACTACAACGACGCTGGCGAACCTGACCCTCAGCCAGACCCAGGACCGCCAACTATAACAACGCTGGCAAGCCTGTGCCCTCAGCCAGACCCAGGACCGCCGACTACAACAACGCTGGCGAGCCTGTGCCCTCAGCCCGACCCAGGACGATCGACACACCCAACGCTGGTGAGCCTGTGCCCTGAGCCTGACCCAGGACGACCGACTACAACAACGCTGGAGAGCCTGTCCCTTCAGCCCGACCCAGGACCGCCGACTACAACAACGCTGGCGAGCCTGTGCCCTCAGCCCGACCCAGGACGACTGACACACCCAATGCTGGCGAGCCTGTGCCCTGAACCTGACCCAGGACAACCGACTACAACAACGCTGGAGAGCCTGTGCCCTCACTCCGACCCAGGACGACCGACTACAACAACGCTGGCGAGCCTGTGCCCTCAGCCCGACCCAGGACCGCCGACTACAACAACGCTGGCGAGCCTGTGCCCTCAGCCCGACCCAGGACTGCCGACTACAACAACGCTGGCGAGCCTGTGCCCTCAGCCCGACCCAGGACTGCCGACTACAACAACGCTGGCGAGCCTGTGACCTCAGCCCGACCCAGGACCGCCGACTACAACAACGCTGGCGAACCTGTGCCCTCAGCCCGACCCAGGACGACCGATAAACCAAACGATGGCGAGCCTGTGCCCTCAGCCAGACCCAGGACCGCCGACTACAACAACGCTGGCGAGCCTGTGCCCTCAGCCCGACCCAGGACGACCGACACACCCAATGCTGGTGAGCCTGTGCCCTGAGCCTGACCCAGGACGACCGACTACAACAACGCTGGAGAGCCTGTCCCTTCAGCCAGACCCAGGACCGCCGACTACAACAATGCTGGCGAGCCTGTGCCCTCAGCCCGACCCAGGACGATCGACAAACCAAACGCTGGCGAGCCTGTGCCCTCAGCCCGACCCAGGACGACCGACACAACCCAACACTGGTGAGCCTGTGCCCTGAGTCTGACCCAGGACGACCGACTACAACAACGCTGGAGAGCCTGTGCCCTCAGTCCGACACAGGACGACCGACTACAACAACGCTGGCGAGCCTGTGCCCTCAGCCCGACCCAGGACCGCCGACAACAACAACGCTGGCGAGCCTGTGCCCTCAGCCCGACCCAGGACTGCCGACTACAACAACGCTGGCGAGCCTGTGCCCTCAGCCCGACCCAGGACGACTGACACACCCAATGCTGACGAGCCTGTGCCCTGAACCTGACCCAGGACGACCGACTACAACAACGCTGGAGAGCCTGTGCCCTCAGTCCGACCCAGGACGACCGACTACAACAACGCTGGCGAGCCTGTGCCCTCAGCCCGACCCAGGACCGCCGACTACAACAACGCTGGCGAGCCTGTGCCCTCAGCCCGACCCAGGACTGCCGACTACAACAACGATTGCGAGCCTGTGCCCTCAGCCCGACCCAGGACCGCCGACAACAACAACGCTGGCGAGCCTGTGCCCTCAGCCCGACCCAGGACTGCCGACTACAACAACGCTGGCGAGCCTGTGCCCTCAGCCCGACCCAGGACGACTGACACACCCAATGCTGGCGAGCCTGTGCCCTGAACCTGACCCAGGACGACCGACTACAACAACGCTGGAGAGCCTGTGCCCTCACTCCGACCCAGGACGACCGACTGCAACAACGCTGGCGAGCCTGTGCCCTCAGCCCGACCCAGGACCGCCGACTACAACAACGCTGGCGAGCCTGTGCCCTCAGCCCGACCCAGGACTGCCGACTACAACAACGCTGGCGAGCCTGTGCCCTCAGCCCGACCCAGGACTGCCGACTACAACAACGCTGGCGAGCCTGTGACCTCAGCCCGACCCAGGACCGCCGACTACAACAACGCTGGCGAGCCTGTGCCCTCAGCCCGACCCAGGACGACCGATAAACCAAACGATGGCGAGCCTGTGCCCTCAGCCAGACCCAGGACCGCCGACTACAACAACGCTGGCGAGCCTGTGCCCTCAGCCCGACCCAGGACGACCGACACACCCAATGCTGGTGAGCCTGTGCCCTGAGCCTGACCCAGGACGACCGACTACAACAACGCTGGAGAGCCTGTCCTTTCAGCCCGACCCAGGACCGCCGACTAAAACAACGCTGGCGAGCCTGTGCCCTCAGCCCGACCCAGGACGATCGACTACAACAACGCTGGCGAGCCAGGACCCTCAGCCTGACCCAGGACGAACGACTACAACAACGCTGGCGAGCCTGTGCCCTCAGCCTGACCCAGGACCACCGACTACAACAACGCTGGCGAGCCTGTGCCCTCAGCCCGACCCAGGACTGCCGACTACAAAAACGCTGGCGAGCCTGTGACCTCAGCCCGACCCAGGACCGCCGACTACAACAACGCTGGCCAGCCTGTGCCCTCAGCCCGACCCAGGACGACCGATAAACCAAACGATGGCGAGCCTGTCCCCTCAGCCAGACCCAGGACCGCCGACTACAACAACGCTGGCGAGCCTGTGCCCTCAGCCCGACCCAGGACGACCGACACACCCAACGCTGGTGAGCCTGTGCCCTGAGCCTGACCCAGGACGACCGACTACAACAACGCTGGAGAGCCTGTCCTTTCAGCCCGACCCAGGACCGCCGACTACAACAACGCTGGCGAGCCTGTTTCCTCAGCCCGACCCAGGACGACCGACAAACCAAACGCTGGCGAGCCTGTGCCCTGAACCTGACCCAGGACGACCGACTACAACAACGCTGGAGAGCCTGTGCCCTCAGTCTGACCCAGGACAACCGACTACAACAAACGCTGGCGAGCCTGTGCCCTCAGCCCGACCCAGGACGAACGACTACAACAACGCTGGCGAGCCTGTGCCCTCAGCCCGACACAGGACCACCGACTACAACGACGCTGGCGAGCCTGACCCTCAGCCAGACCCAGGACCGCCAACTATAACAACGCTGGCGAGCCTGTGCCCTCAGCCAGACCCAGGACCGCCGACTACAACAACGCTGGCGAGCCTGTGCCCTCAGCCCGACCCAGGACGATCGACACACCCAACGCTGGTGAGCCTGTGCCCTGAGCCTGACCCAGGACGACCGACTACAACAACGCTGGAGAGCCTGTCCCTTCAGCCCGACCCAGGACCGCCGACTACAACAACGCTGGCGAGCCTGTGCCCTCAGCCCGACCCAGGACGATCGACAAACCAAACGCTGGCGAGCCTGTGCCCTCAGCCCGACCCAGGACGACCGACAAAACCCAACACTGGTGAGCCTGTGCCCTGAGTCTGACCCAGGACGACCGACTACAACAACGCTGGAGAGCCTGTGCCCTCAGTCCGACCCAGGACGACCGACTACAACAACGCTGGCGAGCCTGTGCCCTGAGCCTGACCCAGGACGACCGACTACAACAACGCTGGAGAGCCTGTCCTTTCAGCCCAACCCAGGACCGCCGACTACAACAACGCTGGCGAGCCTGTGCCCTCAGCCCGACACAGGACCGCCGACTACAACGACGCTGGCGAGCCTGACCCTCAGCCAGACCCAGGACCGCCAACTATAACAACGCTGGCGAGCCTGTCCTTTCAGCCCGACCCAGGACCGCCGACTACAACAACGCTGGCGAGCCTGTGCCCTCAGCCCGACCCAGGACTGCCGACTACAACAACGCTGGCGAGCCTGTGCCCTCAGCCCGACCCAGGACTGCCGACTACAACAACGCTGGCGAGCCTGTGACCTCAGCCCGACCCAGGACCGCCGACTACAACAACGCTGGCGAGCCTGTGCCCTCAGCCCGACCCAGGACGACCGATAAACCAAACGATGGCGAGCCTGTGCCCTCAGCCAGACCCAGGACCGCCGACTACAACAACGCTGGCGAGCCTGTGCCCTCAGCCCGACCCAGGACGACCGACACACCCAATGCTGGTGAGCCTGTGCCCTGAGCCTGACCCAGGACGACCGACTACAACAACGCTGGAGAGCCTGTCCCTTCAGCCAGACCCAGGACCGCCGACTACAACAACGCTGGCGAGCCTGTGCCCTCAGCCCGACCCAGGACGATCGACAAACCAAACGCTGGCGAGCCTGTGCCCTCAGCCCGACCCAGGACGACCGACACAACCCAACACTGGTGAGCCTGTGCCCTGAGTCTGACCCAGGACGACCGACTACAACAACGCTGGAGAGCCTGTGCCCTCAGTCCGACACAGGACGACCGACTACAACAACGCTGGCGAGCCTGTGCCCTCAGCCCGACCCAGGACCGCCGACAACAACAACGCTGGCGAGCCTGTGCCCTCAGCCCGACCCAGGACTGCCGACTACAACAACGCTGGCGAGCCTGTGCCCTCAGCCCGACCCAGGACGACTGACACACCCAATGCTGGCGAGCCTGTGCCCTGAACCTGACCCAGGACGACCGACTACAACAACGCTGGAGAGCCTGTGCCCTCAGTCCGACCCAGGACGACCGACTACAACAACGCTGGCGAGCCTGTGCCCTCAGCCCGACCCAGGACCGCCGACTACAACAACGCTGGCGAGCCTGTGCCCTCAGCCCGACCCAGGACTGCCGACTACAACAACGATGGCGAGCCTGTGCCCTCAGCCCGACCCAGGACCGCCGACAACAACAACGCTGGCGAGCCTGTGCCCTCAGCCCGACCCAGGACTGCCGACTACAACAACGCTGGCGAGCCTGTGCCCTCAGCCCGACCCAGGACGACTGACACACCCAATGCTGGCGAGCCTGTGCCCTGAACCTGACCCAGGACGACCGACTACAACAACGCTGGAGAGCCTGTGCCCTCACTCCGACCCAGGACGACCGACTGCAACAACGCTGGCGAGCCTGTGCCCTCAGCCCGACCCAGGACCGCCGACTACAACAACGCTGGCGAGCCTGTGCCCTCAGCCCGACCCAGGACTGCCGACTACAACAACGCTGGCGAGCCTGTGCCCTCAGCCCGACCCAGGACTGCCGACTACAACAACGCTGGCGAGCCTGTGACCTCAGCCCGACCCAGGACCGCCGACTACAACAACGCTGGCGAGCCTGTGCCCTCAGCCCGACCCAGGACGACCGATAAACCAAACGATGGCGAGCCTGTGCCCTCAGCCAGACCCAGGACCGCCGACTACAACAACGCTGGCGAGCCTGTGCCCTCAGCCCGACCCAGGACGACCGACACACCCAATGCTGGTGAGCCTGTGCCCTGAGCCTGACCCAGGACGACCGACTACAACAACGCTGGAGAGCCTGTCCTTTCAGCCCGACCCAGGACCGCCGACTACAACAACGCTGGCGAGCCTGTGCCCTCAGCCCGACCCAGGACGATCGACTACAACAACGCTGGCGAGCCAGGACCCTCAGCCTGACCCAGGACGAACGACTACAACAACGCTGGCGAGCCTGTGCCCTCAGCCCGACCCAGGACCACCGACTACAACAACGCTGGCGAGCCTGTGCCCTCAGCCCGACCCAGGACGCACAACTACAACAACGCTGGCGAGCCTGTGCCCTCAGCCCGACACAGGACCGCCGACTACAACGACGCTGGCGAGCCTGACCCTCAGCCAGACCCAGGACCGCCAACTATAACAACACTGGCGAGCCTGTGCCCTCAGCCAGACCCAGGACCGCCGACTACAACAACGCTGGCGAGCCTGTGCCCTCAGCCCGACCCAGGACGATCGACACACCCAACGCTGGTGAGCCTGTGCCCTGAGCCTGACCCAGGACGACCGACTACAACAACGCTGGAGAGCCTGTCCCTTCAGCCCGACCCAGGACCGCCGACTACAACAACGCTGGCGAGCCTGTGCCCTCAGCCCGACCCAGGACGATCGACAAACCAAACGCTGGCGAGCCTGTGCCCTCAGCCCGACCCAGGACGACCGACATAACCCAACACTGGTGAGACTGTGCCCTGAGTCTGACCCAGGACGACCGACTACAACAACGCTGGAGAGCCTGTGCCCTCAGTCCGACCCAGGACGACCGACTACAACAACGCTGGCGAGCCTGTGCCCTCAGCCCGACCCAGGACCGCCGACAACAACAACGCTGGCGAGCCTGTGCCCTCAGCCCGACCCAGGACTGCCGACTACAACAACGCTGGCGAGCCTGTGCCCTCAGCCCGACCCAGGACGACTGACACACCCAATGCTGGCGAGCTTGTGCCCTGAACCTGACCCAGGACGACCGACTACAACAACGCTGGAGAGCCTGTGCCCTCACTCCGACCCAGGACGACCGACTACAACAACGCTGGCGAGCCTGTGCCCTCAGCCCGACCCAGGACCGCCGACTACAACAACGCTGGCGAGCCTGTGCCCTCAGCCCGACCCAGGACCGCCGACTACAACAACGCTGGCGAGCCTGTGCCCTCAGCCCGACCCAGGACTGCCGACTACAACAACGCTGGCGAGCCTGTGACCTCAGCCCGACCCAGGACCGCCGACTACAACAACGCTGGCGAGCCTGTGCCCTCAGCCCGACCCAGGACGACCGATAAACCAAACGATGGCGAGCCTGTGCCCTCAGCCAGACCCAGGACCGCCGACTACAACAACGCTGGCGAGCCTGTGCCCTCAGCCCGACCCAGGACGACCGACACACCCAATGCTGGTGAGCCTGTGCCCTGAGCCTGACCCAGGACGACCGACTACAACAACGCTGGAGAGCCTGTCCCTTCAGCCAGACCCAGGACCGCCGACTACAACAACGCTGGCGAGCCTGTGCCCTCAGCCCGACCCAGGACGATCGACAAACCAAACGCTGGCGAGCCTGTGCCCTCAGCCCGACCCAGGACGACCGACACAACCCAACACTGGTGAGCCTGTGCCCTGAGTCTGACCCAGGACGACCGACTACAACAACGCTGGAGAGCCTGTGCCCTCAGTCCGACACAGGACGACCGACTACAACAACGCTGGCGAGCCTGTGCCCTCAGCCCGACCCAGGACCGCCGACAACAACAACGCTGGCGAGCCTGTGCCCTCAGCCTGACCCAGGACTGCCGACTACAACAACGCTGGCGAGCCTGTGCCCTCAGCCCGACCCAGGACGACTGACACACCCAATGCTGGCGAGCCTGTGCCCTGAGCCTGACCCAGGACGACCGACTACAACAACGCTGGAGAGCCTGTGCCCTCAGTCCGACCCAGGACGACCGACTACAACAACGCTGGCGAGCCTGTGCCCTCAGCCCGACCCAGGACCGCCGACTACAACAACGCTGGCGAGCCTGTGCCCTCAGCCCGACCCAGGACTGCCGACTACAACAACGATGGCGAGCCTGTGCCCTCAGCCCGACCCAGGACCGCCGACAACAACAACGCTGGCGAGCCTGTGCCCTCAGCCCGACCCAGGACTGCCGACTACAACAACGCTGGCGAGCCTGTGCCCTCAGCCCGACCCAGGACGACTGACACACCCAATGCTGGCGAGCCTGTGCCCTGAACCTGACCCAGGACGACCGACTACAACAACGCTGGAGAGCCTGTGCCCTCACTCCGACCCAGGACGACCGACTGCAACAACGCTGGCGAGCCTGTGCCCTCAGCCCGACCCAGGACCGCCGACTACAACAACGCTGGCGAGCCTGTGCCCTCAGCCCGACCCAGGACTGCCGACTACAACAACGCTGGCGAGCCTGTGCCCTCAGCCCGACCCAGGACTGCCGACTACAACAACGCTGGCGAGCCTGTGACCTCAGCCCGACCCAGGACCGCCGACTACAACAACGCTGGCGAGCCTGTGCCCTCAGCCCGACCCAGGACGACCGATAAACCAAACGATGGCGAGCCTGTGCCCTCAGCCAGACCCAGGACCGCCGACTACAACAACGCTGGCGAGCCTGTGCCCTC
Organism: Pterois miles; assembly: GCA_947000775.1. Classification (NCBI taxonomy): domain Eukaryota; kingdom Metazoa; phylum Chordata; class Actinopteri; order Perciformes; family Scorpaenidae; genus Pterois; species Pterois miles. The sequence goes on along the minus strand of CAMQGK010000059.1, from coordinate 149,475 downwards.
AGCCCGACCCAGGACGACCGACACACCCAATGCTGGTGAGCCTGTGCCCTGAGCCTGACCCAGGACGACCGACTACAACAACGCTGGAGAGCCTGTCCTTTCAGCCCGACCCAGGACCGCCGACTACAACAACGCTGGCGAGCCTGTGCCCTCAGCCCGACCCAGGACGATCGACTACAACAACGCTGGCGAGCCAGGACCCTCAGCCTGACCCAGGACGAACGACTACAACAACGCTGGCGAGCCTGTGCCCTCAGCCCGACCCAGGACCACCGACTACAACAACGCTGGCGAGCCTGTGCCCTCAGCCCGACCCAGGACTGCCGACTACAACAACGCTGGCGAGCCTGTGACCTCAGCCCGACCCAGGACCGCCGACTACAACAACGCTGGCCAGCCTGTGCCCTCAGCCCGACCCAGGACGACCGATAAACCAAACGATGGCGAGCCTGTCCCCTCAGCCAGACCCAGGACCGCCGACTACAACAACGCTGGCGAGCCTGTGCCCTCAGCCCGACCCAGGACGACCGACACACCCAACGCTGGTGAGCCTGTGCCCTGAGCCTGACCCAGGACGACCGACTACAACAACGCTGGAGAGCCTGTCCTTTCAGCCCGACCCAGGACCGCCGACTACAACAACGCTGGCGAGCCTGTTTCCTCAGCCCGACCCAGGACGACCGACAAACCAAACGCTGGCGAGCCTGTGCCCTGAACCTGACCCAGGACGACCGACTACAACAACGCTGGAGAGCCTGTGCCCTCAGTCTGACCCAGGACAACCGACTACAACAACGCTGGCGAGCCTGTGCCCTCAGCCCGACCCAGGACGACCGACTACAACAACGCTGGCGAGCCTGTGCCCTCAGCCCGACCCAGGACGATCGACACACCCAACGCTGGTGAGCCTGTGCCCTGAGCCTGACCCAGGACGACCGACTACAACAACGCTGGAGAGCCTGTCCCTTCAGCCCGACCCAGGACCGCCGACTACAACAACGCTGGCGAGCCTGTGCCCTCAGCCCGACCCAGGACGATCGACAAACCAAACGCTGGCGAGCCTGTGCCCTCAGCCCGACCCAGGACGACCGACAAAACCCAACACTGGTGAGCCTGTGCCCTGAGTCTGACCCAGGACGACCGACTACAACAACGCTGGAGAGCCTGTGCCCTCAGTCCGACCCAGGACGACCGACTACAACAACGCTGGCGAGCCTGTGCCCTGAGCCTGACCCAGGACGACCGACTACAACAACGCTGGAGAGCCTGTCCTTTCAGCCCGACCCAGGACCGCCGACTACAACAACGCTGGCGAGCCTGTGCCCTCAGCCCGACACAGGACCGCCGACTACAACGACGCTGGCGAGCCTGACCCTCAGCCAGACCCAGGACCGCCAACTATAACAACGCTGGCGAGCCTGTGCCCTCAGCCAGACCTAGGACCGCCGACTCCAACAACGCTGGCGAGCCTGTGCCCTCAGCCCGACCCAGGACGATCGACACACCCAACGCTGGTGAGCCTGTGCCCTGAGCCTGACCCAGGACGACCGACTACAACAACGCTGGCGAGCCTGTACCCTCAGCCTGACCCAGGACGAACGACTACAACAACGCTGGCGAGCCTGTGCCCTCAGCCCGACACAGGACCGCCGATTACAACAACGCTGGCGAGCCTGTGCCCTCAGCCCGACCCAGGACTGCCGACTACAACAACGCTGGCGAGCCTGTGACCTCAGCCCGACCCAGGACCGCCGACTACAACAACGCTGGCGAGCCTGTGCCCTCAGCCTGACCCAGGACGACCGATAAACCAAACGATGGCGAGCCTGTGCCCTCAGCCAGACCCAGGACCGCCGACTACAACAACGCTGGCGAGCCTGTGCCCTCAGCCCGACCCAGGACGACCGACACACCCAATGCTGGTGAGCCTGTGCCCTGAGCCTGACCCAGGACGACCGACTACAACAACGCTGGAGAACCTGTCCTTTCAGCCCGACCCAGGACCGCCGACTACAACAACGCTGGCGAGCCTGTGCCCTCAGCCCGGCCCAGGACGAACGACTACAACAACGCTGGCGAGCCTGTGCCCTCAGCCCGACACAGGACCGCCGACTACAACGACGCTGGCGAGCCTGACCCTCAGCCAGACCCAGGACCGCCAACTATAACAACGCTGGCGAGCCTGTGCCCTCAGCCAGACCCAGGACCGCCGACTACAACAACGCTGGCGAGCCTGTGCCCTCAGCCCGACCCAGCACGACCGACACACCCAATGCTGGTGAGCCTGTGCCCTGAGCCTGACCCAGGACGACCGACTACAACAAAGCTGGAGAGCCTGTCCTTTCAGCCCGACCCAGGACCGCCGACTACAACAACGCTGGCGAGCCTGTGCCCTCAGCCCGACCCAGGACGATCGACTACAACAACGCTGGCGAGCCTGTACCCTCTGCCTGACCCAGGACGAACGACTACAACAACGCTGGCGAGCCTGTGCCCTCAGCCCGACCCAGGACCGCCGACTACAACAACGCTGGCGAGCCTGTGCCCTCAGCCCGACCCAGGACTGCCGACTACAACAACGCTGGCGAGCCTGTGCCCTTAGCCAGACCCAGGACCGCCGACTACAACAACGCTGGCGAGCCTGTGCCCTCAGCCCGACCCAGGACGACCGACACACCCAACGCTGGTGAGCCTGTGCCCTGAGCCTGACCCAGGACGACCGACTACAACAACGCTGGAGAGCCTGTCCTTTCAGCCCGACCCAGGACCGCCGACTACAACAACGCTGGCGAGCCTGTGCCCTCAGCCCGACCCAGGACGATCGACTACAACAACGCTGGCGAGCCTGTACCCTCAGCCTGACCCAGGACGAACGACTACAACAACGCTGGCGAGCCTGTGCCCTCAGCCCGACCCAGGACCGCCGACTACAACAACGCTGGCGAGCCTGTGCCCTCAGCCCGACCAAGGACTGCCGACTACAACAACGCTGGCGAGCCTGTGACCTCAGCCCGACCCAGGACCGCCGACTACAACAACGCTGGCGAGCCTGTGCCCTCAGCCTGACCCAGGACGACCGATAAACCAAACGATGGCGAGCCTGTGCCCTCAGCCAGACCCAAGACCGCCGACTACAACAACGCTGGCGAGCCTGTGCCCTCAGCCCGACCAAGGACGACCGACACACCCAACGCTGGTGAGCCTGTGCCCTGAGCCTGACCCAGGACGACCGACTACAACAACGCTGGAGAGCCTGTCCTTTCAGCCCGACCCAGGACCGCCGACTACAACAACGCTGGCGAGCCTGTGCCCTCAGCCCGACCCAGGACGATCGACAAACCAAACGCTGGCGAGCCTGTGCCCTCAGCCCGACCCAGGACGACCGACAAACCAAACGCTGGCGAGCCTGTGCCCTGAACCTGACCCAGGACGACCGACTACAACAATGCTGGAGAGCCTGTGCCCTCAGTCTGACTCAGGACAACCGACTACAACAACGCTGGCGAGCCTGTGCCCTCAGCCCGACCCAGGACGAACGACTACAACAACGCTGGCGAGCCTGTGCCCTCAGCCCGACACAGGACCGCCGACTACAACGACGCTAGCGAGCCTGACCCTCAGCCAGACCCAGGACCGCCAACTATAACAACGCTGGCGAGCCTGTGCCCTCAGCCAGACCCAGGACCGCCGACTACAACAACGCTGGCGAGCCTGTGCCCTCAGCCCGACCCAGGACGATCGACACACCCAACGCTGGTGAGCCTGTGCCCTGAGCCTGACCCAGGACGACCGACTACAACAACGCTGGCGAGCCTGTCCCTTCAGCCCGACCCAGGACCGCCGACTACAACAACGCTGGCGAGCCTGTGCCCTCAGCCCGACCCAGGACGACCGACAAACCAAACGCTGGCGAGCCTGTGCCCTCAGCCCGACCCAGGACGGCCGACACAACCCAACACTGGTGAGCCTGTGCCCTGAGTCTGACCCAGGACGACCGACTACAACAACGCTGGAGAGCCTGTGCCCTCAGTCCGACCCAGGACGACCGACTACAACAACGCTGGCGAGCCTGTGCCCTCAGCCCGACCCAGGACCGCCGACAACAACAACGCTGGCGAGCCTGTGCCCTCAGCCCGACCCAGGACTGCCGACTACAACAACGCTGGCGAGCCTTTGCCCTCAGGCCGACCCAGGACGACTGACACACCCAATGCTGGCGAGCCTGTGCCCTGAACCTGACCCAGGACGACCGACTACAACAACGCTGGAGAGCCTGTGCCCTCACTCCGACCCAGGACGACCGACTGCAACAACGCTGGCGAGCCTGTGCCCTCAGCCCGACCCAGGACCGCCGACTACAACAACGCTGGCGAGCCTGTGCCCTCAGCCCGACCCAGGACTGCCGACTACAACAACGCTGGCGAGCCTGTGCCCTCCGCCCGACCCAGGACTGCCGACTACAACAACGCTGGCGAGCCTGTGACCTCAGCCCGACCCAGGACCGCCGACTACAACAACGCTGGCGAGCCTGTGCCCTCAGCCCGACCCAGGACGACCGATAAACCAAACGATGGCGAGCCTGTGCCCTCAGCCAGACCCAGGACCGCCGACTACAACAACGCTGGCGAGCCTGTGCCCTCAGCCCGACCCAGGACGACCGACACACCCAATGCTGGTGAGCCTGTGCCCTGAGCCTGACCCAGGACGACCGACTACAACAACGCTGGAGAGCCTGTCCTTTCAGCCCGACCCAGGACCGCCGACTACAACAACGCTGGCGAGCCTGTGCCCTCAGCCCGACCCAGGACGATCGACTACAACAACGCTGGCGAGCCAGGACCCTCAGCCTGACCCAGGACGAACGACTACAACAACGCTGGCTAGCCTGTGCCCTCAGCCCGACCCAGGACCGCCGACTACAACAACGCTGGCGAGCCTGTGCCCTCAGCCCGACCCAGGACTGCCGACTACAACAACGCTGGCGAGCCTGTGACCTCAGCCCGACCCAGGACCGCCGACTACAACAACGCTGGCGAGCCTGTGCCCTCAGCCCGACCCAGGACCGCCGACTACAACAACGCTGGCGAGCCTGTGCCCTCAGCCCGACCCAGGACTGCCGACTACAACAACGCTGGCGAGCCTGTGCCCTCCGCCCGACCCAGGACTGCCGACTACAACAACGCTGGCGAGCCTGTGACCTCAGCCCGACCCAGGACCGCCGACTACAACAACGCTGGCGAGCCTGTGCCCTCAGCCCGACCCAGGACGACCGATAAACCAAACGATGGCGAGCCTGTGCCCTCAGCCAGACCCAGGACCGCCGACTACAACAACGCTGGCGAGCCTGTGCCCTCAGCCCGACCCAGGACGACTGACACACCCAATGCTGGCGAGCTTGTGCCCTGAACCTGACCCAGGACGACCGACTACAACAACGCTGGAGAGCCTGTGCCCTCACTCCGACCCAGGACGACCGACTACAACAACGCTGGCGAGCCTGTGCCCTCAGCCCGACCCAGGACCGCCGACTACAACAACGCTGGCGAGCCTGTGCCCTCAGCCCGACCCAGGACCGCCGACTACAACAACGCTGGCGAGCCTGTGCCCTCAGCCCGACCCAGGACTGCCGACTACAACAACGCTGGCGAGCCTGTGACCTCAGCCCGACCCAGGACCGCCGACTACAACAACGCTGGCGAGCCTGTGCCCTCAGCCCGACCCAGGACGACCGATAAACCAAACGATGGCGAGCCTGTGCCCTCAGCCAGACCCAGGACCGCCGACTACAACAACGCTGGCGAGCCTGTGCCCTCAGCCCGACCCAGGACGACCGACACACCCAATGCTGGTGAGCCTGTGCCCTGAGCCTGACCCAGGACGACCGACTACAACAACGCTGGAGAGCCTGTCCCTTCAGCCAGACCCAGGACCGCCGACTACAACAACGCTGGCGAGCCTGTGCCCTCAGCCCGACCCAGGACGATCGACAAACCAAACGCTGGCGAGCCTGTGCCCTCAGCCCGACCCAGGACGACCGACACAACCCAACACTGGTGAGCCTGTGCCCTGAGTCTGACCCAGGACGACCGACTACAACAACGCTGGAGAGCCTGTGCCCTCAGTCCGACACAGGACGACCGACTACAACAACGCTGGCGAGCCTGTGCCCTCAGCCCGACCCAGGACCGCCGACAACAACAACGCTGGCGAGCCTGTGCCCTCAGCCTGACCCAGGACTGCCGACTACAACAACGCTGGCGAGCCTGTGCCCTCAGCCCGACCCAGGACGACTGACACACCCAATGCTGGCGAGCCTGTGCCCTGAGCCTGACCCAGGACGACCGACTACAACAACGCTGGAGAGCCTGTGCCCTCAGTCCGACCCAGGACGACCGACTACAACAACGCTGGCGAGCCTGTGCCCTCAGCCCGACCCAGGACCGCCGACTACAACAACGCTGGCGAGCCTGTGCCCTCAGCCCGACCCAGGACTGCCGACTACAACAACGATGGCGAGCCTGTGCCCTCAGCCCGACCCAGGACCGCCGACAACAACAACGCTGGCGAGCCTGTGCCCTCAGCCCGACCCAGGACTGCCGACTACAACAACGCTGGCGAGCCTGTGCCCTCAGCCCGACCCAGGACGACTGACACACCCAATGCTGGCGAGCCTGTGCCCTGAACCTGACCCAGGACGACCGACTACAACAACGCTGGAGAGCCTGTGCCCTCACTCCGACCCAGGACGACCGACTGCAACAACGCTGGCGAGCCTGTGCCCTCAGCCCGACCCAGGACCGCCGACTACAACAACGCTGGCGAGCCTGTGCCCTCAGCCCGACCCAGGACTGCCGACTACAACAACGCTGGCGAGCCTGTGCCCTCAGCCCGACCCAGGACTGCCGACTACAACAACGCTGGCGAGCCTGTGACCTCAGCCCGACCCAGGACCGCCGACTACAACAACGCTGGCGAGCCTGTGCCCTCAGCCCGACCCAGGACGACCGATAAACCAAACGATGGCGAGCCTGTGCCCTCAGCCAGACCCAGGACCGCCGACTACAACAACGCTGGCGAGCCTGTGCCCTCAGCCCGACCCAGGACGACCGACACACCCAATGCTGGTGAGCCTGTGCCCTGAGCCTGACCCAGGACGACCGACTACAACAACGCTGGAGAGCCTGTCCTTTCAGCCCGACCCAGGACCGCCGACTACAACAACGCTGGCGAGCCTGTGCCCTCAGCCCGACCCAGGACGATCGACTACAACAACGCTGGCGAGCCAGGACCCTCAGCCTGACCCAGGACGAACGACTACAACAACGCTGGCGAGCCTGTGCCCTCAGCCCGACCCAGGACCACCGACTACAACAACGCTGGCGAGCCTGTGCCCTCAGCCCGACCCAGGACTGCCGACTACAACAACGCTGGCGAGCCTGTGACCTCAGCCCGACCCAGGACCGCCGACTACAACAACGCTGGCCAGCCTGTGCCCTCAGCCCGACCCAGGACGACCGATAAACCAAACGATGGCGAGCCTGTCCCCTCAGCCAGACCCAGGACCGCCGACTACAACAACGCTGGCGAGCCTGTGCCCTCAGCCCGACCCAGGACGACCGACACACCCAACGCTGGTGAGCCTGTGCCCTGAGCCTGACCCAGGACGACCGACTACAACAACGCTGGAGAGCCTGTCCTTTCAGCCCGACCCAGGACCGCCGACTACAACAACGCTGGCGAGCCTGTTTCCTCAGCCCGACCCAGGACGACCGACAAACCAAACGCTGGCGAGCCTGTGCCCTGAACCTGACCCAGGACGACCGACTACAACAACGCTGGAGAGCCTGTGCCCTCAGTCTGACCCAGGACAACCGACTACAACAACGCTGGCGAGCCTGTGCCCTCAGCCCGACCCAGGACGAACGACTACAACAACGCTGGCGAGCCTGTGCCCTCAGCCCGACCCAGGACGATCGACACACCCAACGCTGGTGAGCCTGTGCCCTGAGCCTGACCCAGGACGACCGACTACAACAACGCTGGAGAGCCTGTCCCTTCAGCCCGACCCAGGACCGCCGACTACAACAACGCTGGCGAGCCTGTGCCCTCAGCCCGACCCAGGACGATCGACAAACCAAACGCTGGCGAGCCTGTGCCCTCAGCCCGACCCAGGACGACCGACAAAACCCAACACTGGTGAGCCTGTGCCCTGAGTCTGACCCAGGACGACCGACTACAACAACGCTGGAGAGCCTGTGCCCTCAGTCCGACCCAGGACGACCGACTACAACAACGCTGGCGAGCCTGTGCCCTGAGCCTGACCCAGGACGACCGACTACAACAACGCTGGAGAGCCTGTCCTTTCAGCCCGACCCAGGACCGCCGACTACAACAACGCTGGCGAGCCTGTGCCCTCAGCCCGACACAGGACCGCCGACTACAACGACGCTGGCGAGCCTGACCCTCAGCCAGACCCAGGACCGCCAACTATAACAACGCTGGCGAGCCTGTGCCCTCAGCCAGACCTAGGACCGCCGACTCCAACAACGCTGGCGAGCCTGTGCCCTCAGCCCGACCCAGGACGATCGACACACCCAACGCTGGTGAGCCTGTGCCCTGAGCCTGACCCAGGACGACCGACTACAACAACGCTGGCGAGCCTGTACCCTCAGCCTGACCCAGGACGAACGACTACAACAACGCTGGCGAGCCTGTGCCCTCAGCCCGACACAGGACCGCCGATTACAACAACGCTGGCGAGCCTGTGCCCTCAGCCCGACCCAGGACTGCCGACTACAACAACGCTGGCGAGCCTGTGACCTCAGCCCGACCCAGGACCGCCGACTACAACAACGCTGGCGAGCCTGTGCCCTCAGCCTGACCCAGGACGACCGATAAACCAAACGATGGCGAGCCTGTGCCCTCAGCCAGACCCAGGACCGCCGACTACAACAACGCTGGCGAGCCTGTGCCCTCAGCCCGACCCAGGACGACCGACACACCCAATGCTGGTGAGCCTGTGCCCTGAGCCTGACCCAGGACGACCGACTACAACAACGCTGGAGAACCTGTCCTTTCAGCCCGACCCAGGACCGCCGACTACAACAACGCTGGCGAGCCTGTGCCCTCAGCCCGGCCCAGGACGAACGACTACAACAACGCTGGCGAGCCTGTGCCCTCAGCCCGACACAGGACCGCCGACTACAACGACGCTGGCGAGCCTGACCCTCAGCCAGACCCAGGACCGCCAACTATAACAACGCTGGCGAGCCTGTGCCCTCAGCCAGACCCAGGACCGCCGACTACAACAACGCTGGCGAGCCTGTGCCCTCAGCCCGACCCAGCACGACCGACACACCCAATGCTGGTGAGCCTGTGCCCTGAGCCTGACCCAGGACGACCGACTACAACAAAGCTGGAGAGCCTGTCCTTTCAGCCCGACCCAGGACCGCCGACTACAACAACGCTGGCGAGCCTGTGCCCTCAGCCCGACCCAGGACGATCGACTACAACAACGCTGGCGAGCCTGTACCCTCTGCCTGACCCAGGACGAACGACTACAACAACGCTGGCGAGCCTGTGCCCTCAGCCCGACCCAGGACCGCCGACTACAACAACGCTGGCGAGCCTGTGCCCTCAGCCCGACCCAGGACTGCCGACTACAACAACGCTGGCGAGCCTGTGCCCTTAGCCAGACCCAGGACCGCCGACTACAACAACGCTGGCGAGCCTGTGCCCTCAGCCCGACCCAGGACGACCGACACACCCAACGCTGGTGAGCCTGTGCCCTGAGCCTGACCCAGGACGACCGACTACAACAACGCTGGAGAGCCTGTCCTTTCAGCCCGACCCAGGACCGCCGACTACAACAACGCTGGCGAGCCTGTGCCCTCAGCCCGACCCAGGACGATCGACTACAACAACGCTGGCGAGCCTGTACCCTCAGCCTGACCCAGGACGAACGACTACAACAACGCTGGCGAGCCTGTGCCCTCAGCCCGACCCAGGACCGCCGACTACAACAACGCTGGCGAGCCTGTGCCCTCAGCCCGACCAAGGACTGCCGACTACAACAACGCTGGCGAGCCTGTGACCTCAGCCCGACCCAGGACCGCCGACTACAACAACGCTGGCGAGCCTGTGCCCTCAGCCTGACCCAGGACGACCGATAAACCAAACGATGGCGAGCCTGTGCCCTCAGCCAGACCCAAGACCGCCGACTACAACAACGCTGGCGAGCCTGTGCCCTCAGCCCGACCAAGGACGACCGACACACCCAACGCTGGTGAGCCTGTGCCCTGAGCCTGACCCAGGACGACCGACTACAACAACGCTGGAGAGCCTGTCCTTTCAGCCCGACCCAGGACCGCCGACTACAACAACGCTGGCGAGCCTGTGCCCTCAGCCCGACCCAGGACGATCGACAAACCAAACGCTGGCGAGCCTGTGCCCTCAGCCCGACCCAGGACGACCGACAAACCAAACGCTGGCGAGCCTGTGCCCTGAACCTGACCCAGGACGACCGACTACAACAATGCTGGAGAGCCTGTGCCCTCAGTCTGACTCAGGACAACCGACTACAACAACGCTGGCGAGCCTGTGCCCTCAGCCCGACCCAGGACGAACGACTACAACAACGCTGGCGAGCCTGTGCCCTCAGCCCGACACAGGACCGCCGACTACAACGACGCTAGCGAGCCTGACCCTCAGCCAGACCCAGGACCGCCAACTATAACAACGCTGGCGAGCCTGTGCCCTCAGCCAGACCCAGGACCGCCGACTACAACAACGCTGGCGAGCCTGTGCCCTCAGCCCGACCCAGGACGATCGACACACCCAACGCTGGTGAGCCTGTGCCCTGAGCCTGACCCAGGACGACCGACTACAACAACGCTGGCGAGCCTGTCCCTTCAGCCCGACCCAGGACCGCCGACTACAACAACGCTGGCGAGCCTGTGCCCTCAGCCCGACCCAGGACGACCGACAAACCAAACGCTGGCGAGCCTGTGCCCTCAGCCCGACCCAGGACGGCCGACACAACCCAACACTGGTGAGCCTGTGCCCTGAGTCTGACCCAGGACGACCGACTACAACAACGCTGGAGAGCCTGTGCCCTCAGTCCGACCCAGGACGACCGACTACAACAACGCTGGCGAGCCTGTGCCCTCAGCCCGACCCAGGACCGCCGACAACAACAACGCTGGCGAGCCTGTGCCCTCAGCCCGACCCAGGACTGCCGACTACAACAACGCTGGCGAGCCTTTGCCCTCAGGCCGACCCAGGACGACTGACACACCCAATGCTGGCGAGCCTGTGCCCTGAACCTGACCCAGGACGACCGACTACAACAACGCTGGAGAGCCTGTGCCCTCACTCCGACCCAGGACGACCGACTGCAACAACGCTGGCGAGCCTGTGCCCTCAGCCCGACCCAGGACCGCCGACTACAACAACGCTGGCGAGCCTGTGCCCTCAGCCCGACCCAGGACTGCCGACTACAACAACGCTGGCGAGCCTGTGCCCTCCGCCCGACCCAGGACTGCCGACTACAACAACGCTGGCGAGCCTGTGACCTCAGCCCGACCCAGGACCGCCGACTACAACAACGCTGGCGAGCCTGTGCCCTCAGCCCGACCCAGGACGACCGATAAACCAAACGATGGCGAGCCTGTGCCCTCAGCCAGACCCAGGACCGCCGACTACAACAACGCTGGCGAGCCTGTGCCCTCAGCCCGACCCAGGACGACCGACACACCCAATGCTGGTGAGCCTGTGCCCTGAGCCTGACCCAGGACGACCGACTACAACAACGCTGGAGAGCCTGTCCTTTCAGCCCGACCCAGGACCGCCGACTACAACAACGCTGGCGAGCCTGTGCCCTCAGCCCGACCCAGGACGATCGACTACAACAACGCTGGCGAGCCAGGACCCTCAGCCTGACCCAGGACGAACGACTACAACAACGCTGGCTAGCCTGTGCCCTCAGCCCGACCCAGGACCGCCGACTACAACAACGCTGGCGAGCCTGTGCCCTCAGCCCGACCCAGGACTGCCGACTACAACAACGCTGGCGAGCCTGTGACCTCAGCCCGACCCAGGACCGCCGACTACAACAACGCTGGCGAGCCTGTGCCCTCAGCCCGACCCAGGACCGCCGACTACAACAACGCTGGCGAGCCTGTGCCCTCAGCCCGACCCAGGACTGCCGACTACAACAACGCTGGCGAGCCTGTGCCCTCCGCCCGACCCAGGACTGCCGACTACAACAACGCTGGCGAGCCTGTGACCTCAGCCCGACCCAGGACCGCCGACTACAACAACGCTGGCGAGCCTGTGCCCTCAGCCCGACCCAGGACGACCGATAAACCAAACGATGGCGAGCCTGTGCCCTCAGCCAGACCCAGGACCGCCGACTACAACAACGCTGGCGAGCCTGTGCCCTCAGCCCGACCCAGGACGACCGACACACCCAATGCTGGTGAGCCTGTGCCCTGAGCCTGACCCAGGACGACCGACTACAACAACGCTGGAGAGCCTGTCCTTTCAGCCCGACCCAGGACCGCCGACTACAACAACGCTGGCGAGCCTGTGCCCTCAGCCCGACCCAGGACGATCGACTACAACAACGCTGGCGAGCCAGGACCCTCAGCCTGACCCAGGACGAACGACTACAACAACGCTGGCGAGCCTGTGCCCTCAGCCCGACCCAGGACCGCCGACTACAACAACGCTGGCGAGCCTGTGCCCTCAGCCCGACCCAGGACTGCCGACTACAACAACGCTGGCGAGCCTGTGACCTCAGCCCGACCCAGGACCGCCGACTACAACAACGCTGGCGAGCCTGTGCCCTCAGCCCGACCCAGGACGACCGATAAACCAAACGATGGCGAGCCTGTGCCCTCAGCCAGACCCAGGACCGCCGACTACAACAACGCTGGCGAGCCTGTGCCCTCAGCCCGACCCAGGACGACCGACACACCCAACGCTGGTGAGCCTGTGCCCTGAGCCTGACCCAGGACGACCGACTACAACAACGCTGGAGAGCCTGTGCCCTCAGTCTGACCCAGGACAACCGACTACAACAACGCTGGCGAGCCTGTGCCCTCAGCCCGACCCAGGACGAACGACTACAACAACACTGGCGAGCCTGTGCCCTCAGCCCGACACAGGACCACCGACTACAACGACGCTGGCGAGCCTGACCCTCAGCCAGACCCAGGACCGCCAACTATAACAACGCTGGCGAGCCTGTGCCCTCAGCCAGACCCAGGACCGCCGACTACAACAACGCTGGCGAGCCTGTGCCCTCAGCCCGACCCAGGACGATCGACACACCCAACGCTGGTGAGCCTGTGCCCTGAGCCTGACCCAGGACGACCGACTACAACAACGCTGGAGAGCTTGTCCCTTCAGCCCGACCCAGGACCGCCGACTACAACAACGCTGGCGAGCCTGTGCCCTCAGCCCGACCCAGGACGATCGACAAACCAAACGCTGGCGAGCCTGTGCCCTCAGCCCGACCCAGGACGACCGACAAAACCCAACACTGGTGAGCCTGTGCCCTGAGTCTGACCCAGGACGACCGACTACAACAACGCTGGAGAGCCTGTGCCCTCAGTCCGACCCAGGACGACCGACTACAACAACGCTGGCGAGCCTGTGCCCTCAGCCCGACCCAGGACCGCCGACAACAACAACGCTGGCGAGCCTGTGCCCTCGGCCCGACCCAGGACGACTGACACACCCAATGCTGGCGAGCCTGTGCCCTGAACCTGACCCAGGACGACCGACTACAACAACGCTGGAGAGCCTGTGCCCTCACTCCGACCCAGGACGACCGACTACAACAACGCTGGCGAGCCTGTGCCCTCAGCCCGACCCATGACCGCCGACTACAACAACGCTGGCGAGCCTGTGCCCTCAGCCCGACCCAGGACTGCCGACTACAACAACGCTGGCGAGCTTGTGACCTCAGCCCGACCCAGGACCGCCGACTACAACAACGCTGGCGAGCCTGTGCCCTCAGCCCGACCCAGGACGACCGATAAACCAAACGATGGCGAGCCTGTGCCCTCAGCCAGACCCAGGACCGCCGACTACAACAACGCTGGCGAGCCTGTGCCCTCAGCCCGACCCAGGACGACCAACACACCCAATGCTGGTGAGCCTGTGCCCTGAGCCTGACCCAGGACGACCGACTACAACAACGCTGGAGAGCCTGTCCTTTCAGCCCGACCCAGGACCGCCGACTACAACAACGCTGGCGAGCCTGTGCCCTCAGCCCGACACAGGACCGCCGACTACAACGACGCTGGCGAGCCTGACCCTCAGCCAGACCCAGGACCGCCGACTATAACAACGCTGGCGAGCCTGTGCCCTCAGCCAGACCTAGGACCGCCGACTACAACAACGCTGGCGAGCCTGTGCCCTCAGCCCGACCCAGGACGATCGACACACCCAACGCTGGTGAGCCTGTGCCCTGAGCCTGACCCAGGACGACCGACTACAACAACGCTGGCGAGCCTGTACCCTCAGCCTGACCCAGGACGAACGACTACAACAACGCTGGCGAGCCTGTGCCCTCAGCCCGACCCAGGACCGCCGATTACAACAACGCTGGCGAGCCTGTGCCCTCAGCCCGACCCAGGACTGCCGACTACAACAACGCTGGCGAGCCTGTGACCTCAGCCCGACCCAGGACCGCCGACTACAACAACGCTGGCGAGCCTGTGCCCTCAGCCTGACCCAGGACGACCGATAAACCAAACGATGGCGAGCCTGTGCCCTCAGCCAGACCCAGGACCGCCGACTACAACAACGCTGGCGAGCCTGTGCCCTCAGCCCGACCCAGGACGACTGACACACCCAACGCTGGTGAGCCTGTGCCCTGAGCCTGACCCAGGACGACCGACTACAACAACGCTGGAGAACCTGTCCTTTCAGCCCGACCCAGGACCGCCGACTACAACAACGCTGGCGAGCCTGTGCCCTCAGCCCGACCCAGGACGATCGACAAACCAAATGCTGGCGAGCCTGTGCCCTCAGCCCGACCCAGGACGAACGACAAACCAAACGCTGGCGAGCCTGTGCCCTGAACCTGACCCAGGACGACCGACTACAACAACGCTGGAGAGCCTGTGCCCTCAGTCTGACCCAGGACAACCGACTACAACAACGCTGGCGAGCCTGTGCCCTCAGCCCGACCCAGGACGCACGACTACAACAACGCTGGCGAGCCTGTGCCCTCAGCCCGACACAGGACCGCCGACTACAACGACGCTGGCGAGCCTGACCCTCAGCCAGACCCAGGACCGCCAACTATAACAACGCTGGCGAGCCTGTGCCCTCAGCCAGACCCAGGACCGCCGACTACAACAACGCTGGCGAGCCTGTGCCCTCAGCCCGACCCAGGACGATCGACACACCCAACGCTGGTGAGCCTGTGCCCTGAGCCTGACCCAGGACGACCGACTACAACAACGCTGGAGAGCCTGTCCCTTCAGCCCGACCCAGGACCGCCGACTACAACAACGCTGGCGAGCCTGTGCCCTCAGCCCGACCCAGGACGATCGACAAACCAAACGCTGGCGAGCCTGTGCCCTCAGCCCGACCCAGGACGACCGACATAACCCAACACTGGTGAGACTGTGCCCTGAGTCTGACCCAGGACGACCGACTACAACAACGCTGGAGAGCCTGTGCCCTCAGTCCGACCCAGGACGACCGACTACAACAACGCTGGCGAGCCTGTGCCCTCAGCCCGACCCAGGACCGCCGACAACAACAACGCTGGCGAGCCTGTGCCCTCAGCCCGACCCAGGACTGCCGACTACAACAACGCTGGCGAGCCTGTGCCCTCAGCCCGACCCAGGACGACTGACACACCCAATGCTGGCGAGCTTGTGCCCTGAACCTGACCCAGGACGACCGACTACAACAACGCTGGAGAGCCTGTGCCCTCACTCCGACCCAGGACGACCGACTACAACAACGCTGGCGAGCCTGTGCCCTCAGCCCGACCCAGGACCGCCGACTACAACAACGCTGGCGAGCCTGTGCCCTCAGCCCGACCCAGGACCGCCGACTACAACAACGCTGGCGAGCCTGTGCCCTCAGCCCGACCCAGGACTGCCGACTACAACAACGCTGGCGAGCCTGTGACCTCAGCCCGACCCAGGACCGCCGACTACAACAACGCTGGCGAGCCTGTGCCCTCAGCCCGACCCAGGACCGCCGACTACAACAACGCTGGCGAGCCTGTGCCCTCAGCCCGACCCAGGACTGCCGACTACAACAACGCTGGCGAGCCTGTGCCCTCCGCCCGACCCAGGACTGCCGACTACAACAACGCTGGCGAGCCTGTGACCTCAGCCCGACCCAGGACCGCCGACTACAACAACGCTGGCGAGCCTGTGCCCTCAGCCCGACCCAGGACGACCGATAAACCAAACGATGGCGAGCCTGTGCCCTCAGCCAGACCCAGGACCGCCGACTACAACAACGCTGGCGAGCCTGTGCCCTCAGCCCGACCCAGGACGACCGACACACCCAATGCTGGTGAGCCTGTGCCCTGAGCCTGACCCAGGACGACCGACTACAACAACGCTGGAGAGCCTGTCCTTTCAGCCCGACCCAGGACCGCCGACTACAACAACGCTGGCGAGCCTGTGCCCTCAGCCCGACCCAGGACGATCGACTACAACAACGCTGGCGAGCCAGGACCCTCAGCCTGACCCAGGACGAACGACTACAACAACGCTGGCGAGCCTGTGCCCTCAGCCCGACCCAGGACCGCCGACTACAACAACGCTGGCGAGCCTGTGCCCTCAGCCCGACCCAGGACTGCCGACTACAACAACGCTGGCGAGCCTGTGACCTCAGCCCGACCCAGGACCGCCGACTACAACAACGCTGGCGAGCCTGTGCCCTCAGCCCGACCCAGGACGACCGATAAACCAAACGATGGCGAGCCTGTGCCCTCAGCCAGACCCAGGACCGCCGACTACAACAACGCTGGCGAGCCTGTGCCCTCAGCCCGACCCAGGACGACCGACAAACCCAACGCTGGTGAGCCTGTGCCCTGAGCCTGACCCAGGACGACCGACTACAACAACGCTGGAGAGCCTGTGCCCTCAGTCTGACCCAGGACAACCGACTACAACAACGCTGGCGAGCCTGTGCCCTCAGCCCGACCCAGGACGAACGACTACAACAACACTGGCGAGCCTGTGCCCTCAGCCCGACACAGGACCACCGACTACAACGACGCTGGCGAGCCTGACCCTCAGCCAGACCCAGGACCGCCAACTATAACAACGCTGGCGAGCCTGTGCCCTCAGCCAGACCCAGGACCGCCGACTACAACAACGCTGGCGAGCCTGTGCCCTCAGCCCGACCCAGGACGATCGACACACCCAACGCTGGTGAGCCTGTGCCCTGAGCCTGACCCAGGACGACCGACTACAACAACGCTGGAGAGCTTGTCCCTTCAGCCCGACCCAGGACCGCCGACTACAACAACGCTGGCGAGCCTGTGCCCTCAGCCCGACCCAGGACGATCGACAAACCAAACGCTGGCGAGCCTGTGCCCTCAGCCCGACCCAGGACGACCGACAAAACCCAACACTGGTGAGCCTGTGCCCTGAGTCTGACCCAGGACGACCGACTACAACAACGCTGGAGAGCCTGTGCCCTCAGTCCGACCCAGGACGACCGACTACAACAACGCTGGCGAGCCTGTGCCCTCAGCCCGACCCAGGACCGCCGACAACAACAACGCTGGCGAGCCTGTGCCCTCGGCCCGACCCAGGACGACTGACACACCCAATGCTGGCGAGCCTGTGCCCTGAACCTGACCCAGGACGACCGACTACAACAACGCTGGAGAGCCTGTGCCCTCACTCCGACCCAGGACGACCGACTACAACAACGCTGGCGAGCCTGTGCCCTCAGCCCGACCCATGACCGCCGACTACAACAACGCTGGCGAGCCTGTGCCCTCAGCCCGACCCAGGACTGCCGACTACAACAACGCTGGCGAGCTTGTGACCTCAGCCCGACCCAGGACCGCCGACTACAACAACGCTGGCGAGCCTGTGCCCTCAGCCCGACCCAGGACGACCGATAAACCAAACGATGGCGAGCCTGTGCCCTCAGCCAGACCCAGGACCGCCGACTACAACAACGCTGGCGAGCCTGTGCCCTCAGCCCGACCCAGGACGACCAACACACCCAATGCTGGTGAGCCTGTGCCCTGAGCCTGACCCAGGACGACCGACTACAACAACGCTGGAGAGCCTGTCCTTTCAGCCCGACCCAGGACCGCCGACTACAACAACGCTGGCGAGCCTGTGCCCTCAGCCCGACACAGGACCGCCGACTACAACGACGCTGGCGAGCCTGACCCTCAGCCAGACCCAGGACCGCCGACTATAACAACGCTGGCGAGCCTGTGCCCTCAGCCAGACCTAGGACCGCCGACTACAACAACGCTGGCGAGCCTGTGCCCTCAGCCCGACCCAGGACGATCGACACACCCAACGCTGGTGAGCCTGTGCCCTGAGCCTGACCCAGGACGACCGACTACAACAACGCTGGCGAGCCTGTACCCTCAGCCTGACCCAGGACGAACGACTACAACAACGCTGGCGAGCCTGTGCCCTCAGCCCGACCCAGGACCGCCGATTACAACAACGCTGGCGAGCCTGTGCCCTCAGCCCGACCCAGGACTGCCGACTACAACAACGCTGGCGAGCCTGTGACCTCAGCCCGACCCAGGACCGCCGACTACAACAACGCTGGCGAGCCTGTGCCCTCAGCCTGACCCAGGACGACCGATAAACCAAACGATGGCGAGCCTGTGCCCTCAGCCAGACCCAGGACCGCCGACTACAACAACGCTGGCGAGCCTGTGCCCTCAGCCCGACCCAGGACGACTGACACACCCAACGCTGGTGAGCCTGTGCCCTGAGCCTGACCCAGGACGACCGACTACAACAACGCTGGAGAACCTGTCCTTTCAGCCCGACCCAGGACCGCCGACTACAACAACGCTGGCGAGCCTGTGCCCTCAGCCCGACCCAGGACGATCGACAAACCAAATGCTGGCGAGCCTGTGCCCTCAGCCCGACCCAGGACGAACGACAAACCAAACGCTGGCGAGCCTGTGCCCTGAACCTGACCCAGGACGACCGACTACAACAACGCTGGAGAGCCTGTGCCCTCAGTCTGACCCAGGACAACCGACTACAACAACGCTGGCGAGCCTGTGCCCTCAGCCCGACCCAGGACGCACGACTACAACAACGCTGGCGAGCCTGTGCCCTCAGCCCGACACAGGACCGCCGACTACAACGACGCTGGCGAGCCTGACCCTCAGCCAGACCCAGGACCGCCAACTATAACAACGCTGGCGAGCCTGTGCCCTCAGCCAGACCCAGGACCGCCGACTACAACAACGCTGGCGAGCCTGTGCCCTCAGCCCGACCCAGGACGATCGACACACCCAACGCTGGTGAGCCTGTGCCCTGAGCCTGACCCAGGACGACCGACTACAACAACGCTGGAGAGCCTGTCCCTTCAGCCCGACCCAGGACCGCCGACTACAACAACGCTGGCGAGCCTGTGCCCTCAGCCCGACCCAGGACGATCGACAAACCAAACGCTGGCGAGCCTGTGCCCTCAGCCCGACCCAGGACGACCGACATAACCCAACACTGGTGAGACTGTGCCCTGAGTCTGACCCAGGACGACCGACTACAACAACGCTGGAGAGCCTGTGCCCTCAGTCCGACCCAGGACGACCGACTACAACAACGCTGGCGAGCCTGTGCCCTCAGCCCGACCCAGGACCGCCGACAACAACAACGCTGGCGAGCCTGTGCCCTCAGCCCGACCCAGGACTGCCGACTACAACAACGCTGGCGAGCCTGTGCCCTCAGCCCGACCCAGGACGACTGACACACCCAATGCTGGCGAGCCTGTGCCCTGAACCTGACCCAGGACGACCGACTACAACAACGCTGGAGAGCCTGTGCCCTCACTCCGACCCAGGACGACCGACTACAACAACGCTGGCGAGCCTGTGCCCTCAGCCCGACCCAGGACCGCCGACTACAACAACGCTGGCGAGCCTGTGCCCTCAGCCCGACCCAGGACCGCCGACTACAACAACGCTGGCGAGCCTGTGCCCTCAGCCCGACCCAGGACTGCCGACTACAACAACGCTGGCGAGCCTGTGACCTCAGCCCGACCCAGGACCGCCGACTACAACAACGCTGGCGAGCCTGTGCCCTCAGCCCGACCCAGGACGACCGATAAACCAAACGATGGCGAGCCTGTGCCCTCAGCCAGACCCAGGACCGCCGACTACAACAACGCTGGCGAGCCTGTGCCCTCAGCCCGACCCAGGACGACCGACACACCCAACGCTGGTGAGCCTGTGCCCTGAGCCTGACCCAGGACGACCGACTACAACAACGCTGGAGAGCCTGTGCCCTCAGTCTGACCCAGGACAACCGACTACAACAACGCTGGCGAGCCTGTGCCCTCAGCCCGACCCAGGACGAACGACTACAACAACACTGGCGAGCCTGTGCCCTCAGCCCGACACAGGACCACCGACTACAACGACGCTGGCGAGCCTGACCCTCAGCCAGACCCAGGACCGCCAACTATAACAACGCTGGCGAGCCTGTGCCCTCAGCCAGACCCAGGACCGCCGACTACAACAACGCTGGCGAGCCTGTGCCCTCAGCCCGACCCAGGACGATCGACACACCCAACGCTGGTGAGCCTGTGCCCTGAGCCTGACCCAGGACGACCGACTACAACAACGCTGGAGAGCTTGTCCCTTCAGCCCGACCCAGGACCGCCGACTACAACAACGCTGGCGAGCCTGTGCCCTCAGCCCGACCCAGGACGATCGACAAACCAAACGCTGGCGAGCCTGTGCCCTCAGCCCGACCCAGGACGACCGACAAAACCCAACACTGGTGAGCCTGTGCCCTGAGTCTGACCCAGGACGACCGACTACAACAACGCTGGAGAGCCTGTGCCCTCAGTCCGACCCAGGACGACCGACTACAACAACGCTGGCGAGCCTGTGCCCTCAGCCCGACCCAGGACCGCCGACAACAACAACGCTGGCGAGCCTGTGCCCTCGGCCCGACCCAGGACGACTGACACACCCAATGCTGGCGAGCCTGTGCCCTGAACCTGACCCAGGACGACCGACTACAACAACGCTGGAGAGCCTGTGCCCTCACTCCGACCCAGGACGACCGACTACAACAACGCTGGCGAGCCTGTGCCCTCAGCCCGACCCATGACCGCCGACTACAACAACGCTGGCGAGCCTGTGCCCTCAGCCCGACCCAGGACTGCCGACTACAACAACGCTGGCGAGCTTGTGACCTCAGCCCGACCCAGGACCGCCGACTACAACAACGCTGGCGAGCCTGTGCCCTCAGCCCGACCCAGGACGACCGATAAACCAAACGATGGCGAGCCTGTGCCCTCAGCCAGACCCAGGACCGCCGACTACAACAACGCTGGCGAGCCTGTGCCCTCAGCCCGACCCAGGACGACCAACACACCCAATGCTGGTGAGCCTGTGCCCTGAGCCTGACCCAGGACGACCGACTACAACAACGCTGGAGAGCCTGTCCTTTCAGCCCGACCCAGGACCGCCGACTACAACAACGCTGGCGAGCCTGTGCCCTCAGCCCGACACAGGACCGCTGACTACAACGACGCTGGCGAGCCTGACCCTCAGCCAGACCCAGGACCGCCGACTATAACAACGCTGGCGAGCCTGTGCCCTCAGCCAGACCTAGGACCGCCGACTACAACAACGCTGGCGAGCCTGTGCCCTCAGCCCGACCCAGGACGATCGACACACCCAACGCTGGTGAGCCTGTGCCCTGAGCCTGACCCAGGACGACCGACTACAACAACGCTGGCGAGCCTGTACCCTCAGCCTGACCCAGGACGAACGACTACAACAACGCTGGCGAGCCTGTGCCCTCAGCCCGACCCAGGACCGCCGATTACAACAACGCTGGCGAGCCTGTGCCCTCAGCCCGACCCAGGACTGCCGACTACAACAACGCTGGCGAGCCTGTGACCTCAGCCCGACCCAGGACCGCCGACTACAACAACGCTGGCGAGCCTGTGCCCTCAGCCTGACCCAGGACGACCGATAAACCAAACGATGGCGAGCCTGTGCCCTCAGCCAGACCCAGGACCGCCGACTACAACAACGCTGGCGAGCCTGTGCCCTCAGCCCGACCCAGGACGACTGACACACCCAACGCTGGTGAGCCTGTGCCCTGAGCCTGACCCAGGACGACCGACTACAACAACGCTGGAGAACCTGTCCTTTCAGCCCGACCCAGGACCGCCGACTACAACAACGCTGGCGAGCCTGTGCCCTCAGCCCGACCCAGGACGATCGACAAACCAAATGCTGGCGAGCCTGTGCCCTCAGCCCGACCCAGGACGAACGACAAACCAAACGCTGGCGAGCCTGTGCCCTGAACCTGACCCAGGACGACCGACTACAACAACGCTGGAGAGCCTGTGCCCTCAGTCTGACCCAGGACAACCGACTACAACAACGCTGGCGAGCCTGTGCCCTCAGCCCGACCCAGGACGCACGACTACAACAACGCTGGCGAGCCTGTGCCCTCAGCCCGACACAGGACCGCCGACTACAACGACGCTGGCGAGCCTGACCCTCAGCCAGACCCAGGACCGCCAACTATAACAACGCTGGCGAGCCTGTGCCCTCAGCCAGACCCAGGACCGCCGACTACAACAACGCTGGCGAGCCTGTGCCCTCAGCCCGACCCAGGACGATCGACACACCCAACGCTGGTGAGCCTGTGCCCTGAGCCTGACCCAGGACGACCGACTACAACAACGCTGGAGAGCCTGTCCCTTCAGCCCGACCCAGGACCGCCGACTACAACAACGCTGGCGAGCCTGTGCCCTCAGCCCGACCCAGGACGATCGACAAACCAAACGCTGGCGAGCCTGTGCCCTCAGCCCGACCCAGGACGACCGACATAACCCAACACTGGTGAGACTGTGCCCTGAGTCTGACCCAGGACGACCGACTACAACAACGCTGGAGAGCCTGTGCCCTCAGTCCGACCCAGGACGACCGACTACAACAACGCTGGCGAGCCTGTGCCCTCAGCCCGACCCAGGACCGCCGACAACAACAACGCTGGCGAGCCTGTGCCCTCAGCCCGACCCAGGACTGCCGACTACAACAACGCTGGCGAGCCTGTGCCCTCAGCCCGACCCAGGACGACTGACACACCCAATGCTGGCGAGCCTGTGCCCTGAACCTGACCCAGGACGACCGACTACAACAACGCTGGAGAGCCTGTGCCCTCACTCCGACCCAGGACGACCGACTACAACAACGCTGGCGAGCCTGTGCCCTCAGCCCGACCCAGGACCGCCGACTACAACAACGCTGGCGAGCCTGTGCCCTCAGCCCGACCCAGGACCGCCGACTACAACAACGCTGGCGAGCCTGTGCCCTCAGCCCGACCCAGGACTGCCGACTACAACAACGCTGGCGAGCCTGTGACCTCAGCCCGACCCAGGACCGCCGACTACAACAACGCTGGCGAGCCTGTGCCCTCAGCCCGACCCAGGACGACCGATAAACCAAACGATGGCGAGCCTGTGCCCTCAGCCAGACCCAGGACCGCCGACTACAACAACGCTGGCGAGCCTGTGCCCTCAGCCCGACCCAGGACGACCGACACACCCAATGCTGGCGAGCCTGTGCCCTCAGCCCGACCCAGGACGATCGACTACAACAACGCTGGCGAGCCAGGACCCTCAGCCTGACCCAGGACGAACGACTACAACAACGCTGGCGAGCCTGTGCCCTCAGCCCGACCCAGGACCGCCGACTACAACAACGCTGGCGAGCCTGTGCCCTCAGCCCGACCCAGGACTGCCGACTACAACAACGCTGGCGAGCCTGTGACCTCAGCCCGACCCAGGACCGCCGACTACAACAACGCTGGCGAGCCTGTGCCCTCAGCCCGACCCATGACGACCGATAAACCAAACTATGGCGAGCCTGTGCCCTCAGCCAGACCCAGGACCGCCGACTACAACAACGCTGGCGAGCCTGTGCCCTCAGCCCGACCCAGGACGACCGACACACCCAACGCTGGTGAGCCTGTGCCCTGAGCCTGACCCAGGACGACCGACTACAACAACGCTGGAGAGCCTGTCCTTTCAGCCCGACCCAGGACCGCCGACTACAACAACGCTGGCGAGCCTGTGCCCTCAGCCCGACCCAGGACGACCGACAAACCAAACGCTGGCGAGCCTGTGCCCTGAACCTGACCCAGGACGACCGACTACAACAACGCTGGAGAGCCTGTGCCCTCAGTCTGACCCAGGACAACCGACTACAACAACGCTGGCGAGCCTGTGCCCTCAGCCCGACCCAGGACGAACGACTACAACAACGCTGGCGAGCCTGTGCCCTCAGCCCGACCCAGGACTGCCGACTACAACAACGCTGGCGAGCCTGTGACCTCAGCCCGACCCAGGACCGCCGACTACAACAACGCTGGCGAGCCTGTGCCCTCAGCCTGACCCAGGACGACCGATAAACCAAACGATGGCGAGCCTGTGCCCTCAGCCAGACCCAGGACCGCCGACTACAACAACGCTGGCGAGCCTGTGCCCTCAGCCCGACCCAGGACGACCGACACACCCAACGCTGGTGAGCCTGTGCCCTGAGCCTGACCCAGGACGACCGACTACAACAACGCTGGAGAACCTGTCCTTTCAGCCCGACCCAGGACCGCCGACTACAACAACGCTGGCGAGCCTGTGCCCTCAGCCCGACCCAGGACGACCGACAAACCAAACGCTGGCGAGCCTGTGCCCTGAACCTGACCCAGGACGACCGACTACAACAACGCTGGAGAGCCTGTGCCCTCAGTCTGACCCAGGACAACCGACTACAACAACGCTGGCGAGCCTGTGCCCTCAGCCCGACCCAGGACGAACGACTACAACAACGCTGGCGAGCCTGTGCCCTCAGCCCGACCCAGGACGAACGACTACAACAACGCTGGCGAGCCTGTGCCCTCAGCCCGACACAGGACCGCCGACTACAACGACGCTGGCGAGCCTGACCCTCAGCCAGACCCAGGACCGCCAACTATAACAAAGCTGGCGAGCCTGTGCCCTCAGCCAGACCCAGGACCGCCGACTACAACAACGCTGGCGAGCCTGTGCCCTCAGCCCGACCCAGGACGATCGACACACCCAACGCTGGTGAGCCTGTGCCCTGAGCCTGACCCAGGACGACCGACTACAACAACGCTGGAGAGCCTGTCCCTTCAGCCCGACCCAGGACCGCCGACTACAACAACGCTGGCGAGCCTGTGCCCTCAGCCCGACCCAGGACGATCGACAAACCAAACGCTGGCGAGCCTGTGCCCTCAGCCCGACCCAGGACGACCGACACAACCCAACACTGGTGAGACTGTGCCCTGAGCCTGACCCAGGACGACCGACTACAACAACCCTGGAGAGCCTGTCCTTTCAGCCCGACCCAGGACCGCCGACTACAACAATGCTGGCGAGCCTGTGCCCTCAGCCCGACCCAGGACGATCGACTACAACAACGCTGGCGAGCCTGTACCCTCAGCCTGACCCAGGACGAACGACTACAACAACGCTGGCGAGCCTGTGCCCTCAGCCCGACCCAGGACCGCCGACTACAACAACGCTGGCGAGCCTGTGCCCTCAGCCCGACCCAGGACTGCCGACTACAACAACGCTGGCGAGCCTGTGACCTCAGCCCGACCCAGGACCGCCGACTACAACAACGCTGGCGAGCCTGTGCCCTCAGCCCGACCCAGGACGACCGATAAACCAAACGATGGCGAGCCTGTGCCCTCAGCCAGACCCAAGACCGCCGACTACAACAACGCTGGCGAGCCTGTGCCCTCAGCCCGACCCAGGACGACCGACACACCCAACGCTGGTGAGCCTGTGCCCTGAGCCTGACCCAGGACGACCGACTACAACAACGCTGGAGAGCCTGTCCTTTCAGCCCGACCCAGGACCGCCGACTACAACAACGCTGGCGAGCCTGTGCCCTCAGCCCGACCCAGGACGACCGACAAACCAAACGCTGGCGAGCCTGTGCCCTGAACCTGACCCAGGACGACCGACTACAACAACGCTGGCGAGCCTGTGCCCTCAGCCCGACCCAGGACCGCCGACTACAACAACGCTGGCGAGCCTGTGCCCTCAGCCCGACCCAGGACTGCCGACTACAACAACGCTGGCGAGCCTGTGACCTCAGCCCGACCCAGGACCGCCGACTACAACAACGCTGGCGAGCCTGTGCCCTCAGCCCGACCCAGGACGACCGATAAACCAAACGATGGCGAGCCTGTGCCCTCAGCCAGACCCAGGACCGCCGACTACAACAACGCTGGCGAGCCTGTGCCCTCAGCCCGACCCAGGACGACCGACACACCCAACGCTGGTGAGCCTGTGCCCTGAGCCTGACCCAGGACGACCGACTACAACAACGCTGGAGAGCCTGTCCTTTCAGCCCGACCCAGGACCGCCGACTACAACAACGCTGGCGAGCCTGTGCCCTCAGCCCGACCCAGGACGATCGACAAACCAAACGCTGGCGAGCCTGTGCCCTCAGCCCGACCCAGGACTACCGACAAACCAAACGCTGGCGAGCCTGTGCCCTGAACCTAACCCAGGACGACCGACTACAACAACGCTGGAGAGCCTGTGCCCTCAGTCTGACCCAGGACAACCGACTACAACAACGCTGGCGAGCCTGTGCCCTCAGCCCGACCCAGGACGAACGACTACAACAACGCTGGCGAGCCTGTGCCCTCAGCCCGACACAGGACCGCCGACTACAACGACGCTGGCGAGCCTGACCCTCAGCCAGACCCAGGACCGCCAACTACAACAACGCTGGCGAGACTGTGCCCTCAGCCAGACCCAGGACCGCCGACTACAACAACGCTGGCGAGCCTGTGCTCTCAGCCCAACCCAGGACGACCGACACAACACTGGCGAGCCTGTGCCCTCAGCCCAACCCAGGACCGCCGACTACAACAACGCTGGCGAGCCTGTGCACTCAGCCCGACCCAGGACGACCGAAAAACCAAACGCTGGCGAGCCTGTGCCCTCAGCCCGACCCAGGACGACTGACACACCCAATGCTGGCGAGCCTGTGCCCTGAACCTGACCCAGGACGACCGACTACAACAACGCTGGAGAGCCTGTACCCTCAGTCTGACCCAGGACAACCGACTACAACAACGCTGGCGAGCCTGTGCCCTCAGCCTGACCCAGGACGAACGACTACAACAACGCTGGCGAGCCTGTGCCCTCAGCCCGACCAACGACGACCGACAAACCCAACGCTGGCGAGCCTGTGCCCTCAGCCCGACACAGGACCGCCGACTACAACAACGCTGGCGAGCCTGACCCTCAGCCAGACCCAGGACCGCCAACTATAACAACGCTGGCGAGCCTGTGCCCTCAGTCCGACCCAGGACCGCAAACTACAACAACGCTGGCGAGCCTGTCCCTTCAGCCCGACCCAGGACCGCCGACTACAACAACGCTGGCGAGCCTGTGCCCTCAGCCAGACCCAGGACCGCCGACTACAACAACGCTGGCGAGCCTGTGCCCTCAGCCCGACCCAGGACGATCGACACACCCAACGCTGGTGAGCCTGTGCCCTGAGCCTGACCCAGGACGACCGACTACAACAACGCTGGAGAGCCTGTCCCTTCAGCCCGACCCAGGACCGCCGACTACAACAACGCTGGCGAGCCTGTGCCCTCAGCCCGACCCAGGACGATCGACAAACCAAAGCCTGTGCCCTCAGCCCGACCCAGGACGATCGACTACAACAACGCTGGCGAGCCTGTACCCTCAGCCTGACCCAGGACGAACGACTACAACGACGCTGGCGAGCCTGTGCCCTCAGCCCGATCCAGGACCGCCGACTACAACAACGCTGGCGAGCCTGTGCCCTCAGCCCGACCCAGGACTGCCGACTACAACAACGCTGGCGAGCCTGTACCCTCAGCCCGACCCAGGACTGCCGACTACAACAACGCTGGCGAGCCTGTGACCTCAGCCCGACCCAGGACCGCCGACTACAACAACGCTGGCGAGCCTGTGCCCTCAGCCCGACCCAGGACGACCGATAAACCAAACGCTGGCGAGCCTGTGCCCTCAGCCAGACCCAGGACCGCCGACACACCCAACGCTGGTGAGCCTGTGCCCTGAGCCTGACCCAGGACGACCGACTACAACAACGCTGGCGAGCCTGTGCCCTCAGCCCGACCCAGGACGACCGACAAACCAAACGCTGGCGAGCCTGTGCCCTCAGCCCGACCCAGGACCGCCGACTACAACAACGCTGGCGAGCCTGTGCCCTCAGCCCGAACCAGAACCGCCGACTACAACAACGCTGGCGAGCCTGTGCCCTCAGCCCAACCCAGGACGACCGACACAACACTGGCGAGCCTGTGCCCTCAGCCCAACCCAGGACCGCCGACTACAACAACGCTGGCGAGCCTGTGCCCTCAGCCCGACCCAGGACGACCGACAAACTAAACGCTGGCGAGCCTGTGCCCTCAGCCCGACCCAGGACGACTGACACACACAATGCTGGCGAGCCTGTGCCCTGAACCTGACCCAGGACGACCGACTACAACAACGCTGGAGAGCCTGTGCCCTCAGTCTGACCCAGGACAACCGACTACCACAACGCTGGCGAGCCTGTGCCCTCAGCCCGACCCAGGACGAACGACTACAACAACGCTGGCGAGCCTGTGCCCTCAGCCCGACCAACGACGACCGACAAACCCAACGCTGGCGAGCCTGTGCCCTCAGCCCGACACAGGACCGCCGACTACAACAACGCTGGCGAGCCTGTCCTTTCAGCCCGACCCAGGACCGCCGACTACAACAACGCTGGCGAGCCTGTGCCCTCAGCCCGACCCAGGACGATCGACAAACCAAACGCTGGAGAGCCTGTGCCCTCAGTCCGACCCAGGACGACCGACTACAACAACGCTGGCGAGCCTGTGCCCTCAGCCCGACCCAGGACCGCCGACTACAACAACGCTGGCGAGCCTGTGACCTCAGCCCGACCCAGGACCGCCGACTACAACAACGCTGGCGAGCCTGTGCCCTCAGCCAGACCCAGGACCGCCGACTACAACAACGCTGGCGAGCCTGTGCCCTCAGCCCAACCCAGGAAGACCGACACACCAAACGCTGGCGAGCCTGTGCCCTCAGCCCGACCCAGGACGAACGACTACAACAACGCTGGCGAGCCTGTGCCCTCAGCCCGACCCAGGATCGCCGACTACAACAACGCTGGCGAGCCTGTGCCCTCAGCCCAACCCAGGACGACCGACACAACACTGGCGAGCCTGTGCCCTCAGCCCAACCCAGGACCGCCGACTACAACAACGCTGGCGAGCCTATGCCCTCAGCCCGACCCAGGACGACCGACAAACCAAACGCTGGCGAGCCTGTGCCCTCAGCCCGACCCAGGACGACTGACACACCCAATGCTGGCGAGCCTGTGCCCTGAACCTGACCCAGGACGACCGACTACAACAACGCTGGAGAGCCTGTCCTTTCAGCCCGACCCAGGACCGCCGACTACAACAACGCTGGCGAGCCTGTGCCCTCAGCCCGACCCAGGACGATCGACAAACCAAACGCTGGCGAGCCTGTGCCCTCAGCCCGACCAAGGACGACCGACAAACCAAACGCTGGCGAGCCTGTGCCCTCAGCCCGACCCAGGACCGCCGACTACAACAACGCTGGCGAGCCTGTGCCCTCAGCCCGACCCAGGACCGCCGACTACAACAACGCTGGCGAGCCTGTTCCCTCAGCCCAACCCAGGACGACCGACACAACACTGGCGAGCCTGTGCCCTCAGCCCAACCCAGGACCGCCGACTAAAACAACGCTGGCGAGCCTATGCCCTCAGCCCGACCCAGGACGACCGACAAACCAAACGCTGGCGAGCCTGTGCCCTCAGCCCGACCCAGGACGACTGACACACCCAATGCTGGCGAGCCTGTGCCCTGAACCTGACCCAGGACGACCGACTACAACAACGCTGGAGAGCCTGTGCCCTCAGTCCGACCCAGGACGACCGACTACAACAACGCTGGCGAGCCTGTGCCCTCAGCCCGACCCAGGACCGCCGACTACAACAACGCTGGCGAGCCTGTGCCCTCAGCCCGACCCAGGACGACCGACACACCCAACGCTGGTGAGCCTGTGCCCTGAGCCTGACCCAGGACGACCGACTACAACAACGCTGGCGAGCCTGTGCCCTCAGCCCGACCCAGGACGATCAACTACAACAACGCTGGCGAGCCTGTGCCCTCAGCCTGACCCAGGACGAACGACTACAACAACGCTGGCGAGCCTGTGCCCTCAGCCCGACCCAGGACCGCCGACTACAACAACGCTGGCGAGCCTGTGCCCTCAGCCCGACCCAGGACTGCCGACTACAACAACGCTGGCGAGCCTGTGCCCTCAGCCCGACCCAGGACTGCCGACTACAACAACGCTGGCGAGCCTGTGACCTCAGCCCGACCCAGGACCGCCGACTACAACAACGCTGGCGAGCCTGTGCCCTCAGCCCGAACCAGGACGACCGATAAACCAAACGATGGCGAGCCTGTGCCCTCAGCCAGACCCAGGACCGCCGACTACAACAACGCTGGCGAGCCTGTGCCCTCAGCCCGACCCAGGACGACCGACACACCCAACGCTGGTGAGCCTGTGCCCTGAGCCTGACCCAGGACGACCGATTACAACAACGCTGGAGAGCCTGTCCTTTCAGCCCGACCCAGGACCGCCGACTACAACAACGCTGGCGAGCCTGTGCCCTCAGCCCGACCCAGGACGACCGACAAACCAAACGCTGGCGAGCCTGCTCCCTCAGCCCGACCCAGGACCGCCGACTACAACAACGCTGGCGAGCCTGTGCCCTCAGCCCGACCCAGGACCGCCGACTACAACAACGCTGGCGAGCCTGTGCCCTCAGCCCAACCCAGGACGACCGACACACCCAACGCTGGTGAGCCTGTGCCCTGAGCCTGACCCAGGACGACCGACTACAACAACGCTGGAGAGCCTGTCCTTTCAGCCCGACCCAGGACCGCCGACTACAACAACGCTGGCGAGCCTGTGCCCTCAGCCCGACCCAGGACGATCGACTACAACAACGCTGGCGAGCCTGTACCCTCAGCCTGACCCAGGACGAACGACTACAACAACGCTGGCGAGCCTGTGCCCTCAGCCCGACCCAGGACCGCCGACTACAACAACGCTGGCGAGCCTGTGCCCTCAGCCCGACCCAGGACTGCCGACTACAACAACGCTGGCGAGCCTGTGACCTCAGCCCGACCCAGGACCGCCGACTACAACAACGCTGGCGAGCCTGTGACCCTCAGCCCGACCCAGGACCGCCGACTACAACAACCCCCCCCCCCCCCCAATGCTGGCGAGCCTGTGCCCTCAGCCCGACCCAGGACGAGGGACACAACCCAACGCAGGCGAGCCTGTGCCCTGAGCCCAACCCAGGACGAGGGACAAACCCAACGCAGGCGAGCCTGTGCCCTCAGCCCGACCCAGGACGACCGACAAACCCAACGCTGGCGAGCCTGTGCCCTCAGCCCGACCCAGGACGACCGACTACAACAACGCTGGCGAGCCTGTGCCCTCAGCCCGACCCAGGACGATCGACAAACCAAACACTGGCGAGCCTGTGCCCTCAGCCCGACCCAGGACGACCGACAAACCAAACGCTGGCGAGCCTGCTCCCTCAGCCCGACCCAGGACCGCCGACTACAACAACGCTGGCGAGCCTGTGCCCTCAGCCCGACCCAGGACCGCCGACTACAACAACGCTGGCGAGCCTGTGCCCTCAGCCCAACCCAGGACGACCGACACAACACTGGCGAGCCTTTGCCCTCAGCCCAACCCAGGACGACCGACTACAACAACGCTGGCGAGCCTGTGCCCTCAGCCCGACCCAGGACGACCGACAAACCAAACGCTGGCGAGCCTGTGCCCTCAGCCCGACCCAGGACGACTGACACACCCAATGCTGGCGAGCCTGTGCCCTGAACCTGACCCAGGACGACCGACAACAACAACGCTGGAGAGCCTGTGCCCTCAGTCCGACCCAGGACGACCGACTACAACAACGCTGGCGAGCCTGTGCCCTCAGCCCGACCCAGGACCGCCGACTACAACAACGCTGGCGAGCCTGTGCCCTCAGCCCGACCCAGGACTGCCGACTACAACAACGCTGGCGAGCCTGTGACCTCAGCCCGACCCAGGACCGCCGACTACAACAACGCTGGCGAGCCTGTGCCCTCAGCCCGACCCAGGACGACCGATAAACCAAACGATGGCGAGCCTGTGCCCTCAGCCAGACCCAGGACCGCCGACTACAACAACGCTGGCGAGCCTGTGCCCTCAGCCCGACCCAGGACGACCGACACACCCAACGCTGGTGAGCCTGTGCCCTGAGCCTGACCCAGGACGACCGACTACAACAACGCTGGAGAGCCTGTCCTTTCAGCCCGACCCAGGACCGCCGACTACAACAACGCTGGCGAGCCTGTGCCCTCAGCCCGACCCAGGACGATCGACTACAACAACGCTGGCGAGCCTGTACCCTCAGCCTGACCCAGGACGAACGACTACAACAACGCTGGCGAGCCTGTGCCCTCAGCCCGACCCAGGACCGCCGACTACAACAACGCTGGCGAGCCTGTGCCCTCAGCCCGACCCAGGACTGCCGACTACAACAACGCTGGCGAGCCTGTGACCTCAGCCCGACCCAGGACCGCCGACTACAACAACGCTGGCGAGCCTGTGCCCTCAGCCCGACCCAGGATCGCCGACTACAACAATGCTGGCGAGCCTGTGGCCTCAGCCCGACCCAGGACGAGGGACAAACCCAACGCAGGCGAGCCTGTGCCCTGAGCCTGACCCAGGACGAGGGATAAACCCAACGCAGGCGAGCCTGTGCCCTCAGCCCGACCCAGGACGACCGACAAACCCAACGCTGGCGAGCCTGTGCCCTCAGCCCGACCCAGGACGACCGACTACAACAACGCTGGCGAGCCTGTGCCCTCAGCCAGAGTCTGTCCTCTCAGTCTGAACCAGGACTGTTACTGAGTCTGTCCACTCAGTCTAAACCAGGACTGTTACTGAGTCTGTCCTGAAGCAGCTCTGACTCTGGTTCTGGTAGAGATGTTCAGGATATTGTTGTTAGTGATTTTATATGTAATCCATTCATAAGCGATCCAAAAAGAAGCACACAAACAAAGAAAACGTCAATCTTATTAAAAAACCACCACGTGGAGCTTGTGACGAGGCTCTGACTGCAGGTTCAGGCTTCTTCACAACCTGCTTCAACTCATATTAGCCCATTACTTCACACATTCAATCAACTGGGAGCTTAAATGGAAAGATTTTAATGAACCAGACTGTTTCATAAGTAGCCACTTCACAAGCTAATTTAAAACCGATAAATATCTAAATCATTGTCAGACAATAGTCAGTGGGATCCAAGACTCCATTCTGGCCAATAACCACATGGACTGTTTCCCTGCATTCAACCAAAGCCTGTTCAAATGTGACTGGCAAATACTACTCGGACTACAAATGGAAACCACAACGCTTCCGGCAACAAAATCTTGTGATTTTTGAAACATACAAATGCAGAATCTGTTTAAAAGAGATTAAAAGATAAAGAGACTCTGAGGTCTACTCACTAAACCTCAGTGGCCTCTCACTGACCTGCTGCCGGCTCTCGTTGCTGCTCCGTTTTGTGGAGGTGCTGCAGCCAGAAGTTCAGGGGGCCGACTCTACACAGCTTCTTCCCTCCATGGCAGTTTGCTCGGATCAACACTTGTGACAAACTGAGGCTGCTGTAAAGAAGCTGCCACAGCTGCTGATGCTGCTCCACAGGCTACAAATGTTAGAGCAAAATGCAACCACGTCAAAGACAATTATGGGGCCTGGGCAAGGTAACTGATCTTTTATGAGAAGATAGTCTGAACACACAATCCCTTGATAAGTCCATTGAAACAGCTTAGAAGGGTTTGACTCCCAAAGCAAAAGTCAGATGGCATTGGCTGGATTACGTATAAGAAGACATCCAGAGGACTATTTACACACAGCAAGAAAATAGCAGTTCACAAACACACGGGCCTGTACAGTGTCCTACAGATCACTTTCCACTGACATGTAGTACAAAAACATATTTCACAAGCATCAGGACAAAGGAAATAAAATGGTTGTATTCAGTCAGACTGAGTTGCATTCAAAATCAGCAGTAATGTCTCTCCTACCAGTGAGTTTATCCATATTTGTGTAACAAACATAATAATCTTGTATATTCATGTTTTCTTTTACTAATCTATCAATCTTTTGGTTGACAGGACGGTCCAATTCAGATAAGCAATTAGTCACAACTCTGCTGTATAATATAGTGTTTCCAAAAAACTGAGAAGGAGAGGATGTTGGAGTGAACAGGTGGTTCAGAGAAAAGATTATTTTCCATGGTGCTATATGAATCCTTTCTATCATCCTA
Organism: Pterois miles; assembly: GCA_947000775.1. NCBI lineage: Eukaryota > Metazoa > Chordata > Actinopteri > Perciformes > Scorpaenidae > Pterois > Pterois miles. Next base: position 114,776 of record CAMQGK010000059.1, on the reverse strand, counting down.
CAAGATGTTGCATGTCTTCATTACTTCCTGTGATTTGCACTGAACTGTGTATAACGCTGAAATAGAGCCAGTTTGAGGAGTGTAGGACTGCAGCTGCTAATGTTACTACACATATTAGTCCATTAGTTCACACATTCAATCAACTGGGAGCTTAAAAGGAAAGATTTTAATGAAAGCTGAACTCAATCAGCTAACTCCGCTCTCCACCAATAGGAGGCCGCCATGTTTGTTTACATTGGGACGTCCTGTTGGCGCTGAGACGTGAAGACGTCGTAACCATGGAGACGAATCAACAAAACAGGCCAGGCGCCATTTTGTTGTGTTTCAAATGTTTCAAAACCAAATTAGCAAAAATTGACCCCGTCAAACCAAAACAAGAGTTTTTCCAAATCACTACATAGTTGTTACTACATGCTACACCACTGGCGGGAAATCCAGCCGGTTTCAACCGGATCCGTCCGGTTGGTGGCAGAATTAACAAATGTGTTTTCTCCAATATGGCCCATTTCATTGTATTCCTTTAAACGCAATAAAATACACTCACTTTGTACTGGAGACACGTTTAAGTGTTTAGATAGAAACATTAATGACTCTAGAAAGAAAAACGTAAATTTAGGTCATGAAGTTTTCTTACCGTCAATGTCGTTGTCTGATACATCCGTAGCTCCAATCAGCAGGTGTCCGCCGCAGATCGGTGACTTCGGCCGACTGAAAACTAGTTTTTCCAGTTGTTTTCCTCTCCGGTAAATTAACGGTAATAATCCAGTAGTCCGCAGTAATCCACACGGTTCGGTCTCCAACAATTCAGCTTTCCTGCGTTCAGGTTTTACAGTCGCATATCTCCGCCGATCTCACCTCCTGTCTCCTCAGACGCTAAATGGAGATGGATGATTGACAGCTCTCCGTCAAAGTCCTGACGTTCCCTGACGCTGACTGACGCACGTGCGTCACTCGTGCGTGATAAGCACTTTGCGCGTGATTCCTCGTTGCCAGTAAAGCGTATTGAAGTGAGAGCCGTGTTTCGTGTCATATTGTCGTGTTTAGCTGGTACAGCGGGCGGCGGGAAGCAGCTCAGTGTTCACAGGACGAAGAGGACTTTAGGACGACATGGACACGTGAGGAGAGCGTGAGGTGAGTGTTCACTATGGTGGACACGCGTCCGCTTCTGCTAAAAGGACAAAAACGAGCCCAGCATGGAGAACTTTCTCCAGATATTCATGAAAATGTTCCAGGACGTGCAGCAAAGAGATGAAGGAGGAGACACGTTTTATCAAACAGGTGAGTGTCAGAGGGACAGACATGCTGCCATTGTTAAAATCCAGGTGAGAGGTGAGCACTGTCCAGGCTTCAGACAAAGCTGCTAAACTAATGATGAACAAGTTGTCCTCCATAAAGCAGCCAGCTGATCTACAGGAGACTGACCATCCTGAGAGCACAGTCCAGTCCTCTGCTGGACTTTGGGAGGATATGTGTATATTTTAATATTTCAGATGTGATTCAGAGAAACTACACAATATCTGGAGACAGAAGACATCGTTTAACTCCTAGTTTGTGGTTAAAATCCGTCTGCTGGTTACCAAAGTGTGGTAAACACAGATATAACATCTTTTACACTGACATAATGTTTTTTCTGTTTTCCTGTTTTGAGGAGCTCTGATCTGATGCTGGCAGGGAGAACTGAGAGGAGTTTTGACATTATGGAGGCTGTAGTTGACTTCCTAAATGTAGTCCACATCAATGCCGGTGGATGGTCCTGGATCAGCTTCCTCCTCATCTTTCTGGCTCTTCTCTACTGGTGAGTAAATACTTGTAAATCTCTGTCTGTGATACTGCAGCTGCTGTGGAAATGAAGTCAGTTATGTATGGAGCAATAACATAAAGCACACACTGTGTAAATTCAGATATCAGTACACTTCATTCATCAGATCTGATGTTTGCAGCTCTGCATGTTGGGTTTCCTATTTGAATATTATGGGGAAGCTCTTGAAGGAAGACCTCAAAATACTGTAAACCAGCCGGGAAGCAACTAACAGGAGGGTTGATCATGTTCATCAGTCAACATCTGGAGAGCTCACAGGACAACAGATCAATGGGCTGAATATTTGGGGATATTGGAAATGTTGCTCTTCTATATTCTCAGCTGTATTTGCTTTTATTATTTCATTCATGGACACAACTCTGTGCTCTGTCTATTAGATATTCACTTCATCCCTTTCCGGCCCTTCTTGATGTGGCATCAAACCTCCAAAGCCAGCACCTTTCTTTGGAAACAGATTCAGGTTTTGCCAGGTAAGATATTGCTGCAGTTTCCATCAAACTGAGATTTACCGATCAATCTCCAACCTAATGACTGCTAAATCTCTATCTGATCTAAGTCTTTAACTTCTGGCAAAGTCTGTTTTGATTGGAAGATATTTTACTAACTAAAATAAGTACTTAAAGCACTTTAAGTGTAAGAAAGGGAGCCATTTATTAACATCAAACTCTTAACAAAAATATAGCATGTTGGTGATGAAAAAGCTGACTTTTCCCACTGAAGCGGATCACTTAGTGATCCTGTGGTCTGGTCTTGTGGAGCCTGATCGGCAGCAGCTGGAGCTCAAAACAAGAGTCAGAACCGACAGGAGGATCCACTGTTTAGCATTGGCAGAACATTTTGGCAGATTTCACTGGGTGCTACCCACATAATCAGCTGTGCTGCTCATCCCACAAATACATGATGCTTACAGGTTGGACATCGTTGTGAAGGGAAGTAAACAGGCTTTCAACCATCTAAAGTACAATGACAATCAGCATTGGACCAACAGAGAAATCATCCACCAAACACTAATTTTGTAGTTTAATTTTTGTGCTACACAGATGCGTCTCTGCACAGCAGACTGTAATGTGATTTAGTTATCAGCACTCATTGGTCAGTCAAGGTGGCCGTGGCCCCTGTAGCTCCCACCACACACATTTTACCAGCAAGTCTCAGTATCTTGAAATGAGGAAGTAGAATCCAGAGAAGCAGCAGGATTCAGGTGATCCCAGTTTTTACCACATGGTCCCTGCTCTTTGTGAAAAGTGTTTTCTATCCAGATGATAAGGTGGTAGCATGTGGTCCAGTTCATTAGAGAAGGCCTGACCGGTGCCTACTTGTCTTTATTCCCTCTTCTAGCCCAGTATCACCCCCCTGCAGAGCTGCAGAGCCACCCACACTTCTAGACGTACCGATGAGTCAGCAGAAACAACAACAGATGAAAACGGTGAGACAGCAAACCAGAATATCTGTGTATGAGTGATAAAGTTATTAAGATGTTATTTTGAAATGTAGCGCTGACTAAAATTAGATATAGCAAACAATATTTCATTCATTCACTGTTTGCCGAGAACTGAGTTTTAATGTTGACGTTGTGATAAGCCGATGCAATGTTGTGTTAGCGATCCGCCGGCCCAGACTGTCTTTCAGAGGACGGAGCGGCTCAGTTTTAAAGATAGAGTGGAGATACTGCTATCATATTAAAATAGAAACCTAACAAGTTGTTGTACTCCTGACTGGACTTGACTTCTCCTCTGTTTTTTTCCTGTCCATGCCATCACAATGGTAAAGAGCATTGATTATTATTGATTACAACTTTATTACATATGTATTTTTTCTGTGGTTCTACTTGACAGGTCCCAACATCTGCAGTTGCAGAGCTACAGGGTGAGACCCCTGAAGAGGCTCACACATTATTCAGGATCGGTCCAGGCCTCCACAAAAGGTCCATCAACATTAGACTCACTTCAGCTCTAACTTGAATGCAAGTGCAATAATGTATGTACAGTACAGTATTTAGGCTTATTTTCCTACACAAGCATTGTTCTTTTACAGTATTTGCAGCTTTTCCTGAATGTCCTACCAAAAAAAAAAGATCATTAAATTATTAATCACAATTATTTGTACAACAGTCAGCTAAAAAACACTAATTTGCTGCCTTACAGTGACTTGTGTACTTCTCTTTAGAAAGAGATGATTTAAAACAAGTCTTCATTTCAAAGTGTCCTAAAAGGATTTACATTTAATAACTGTGATGCCTTCATGACCTGTTTCTATCATCCAGCGTTTATGTTGCTCTGACATCAGACTGTGTCATTTTTTCCTCCACAGTGAAACGAAACACTCTGAAGACAGATTGGGAAGCAGACTGAGACGGGAGGGAAACCAGCCAGTAAAGAAGCGGCCAAGATTAATGAACTGTTTAAAATCCCTCTTGGATTAGCTGGAAATACATGTATAGCTGTATACGTTAGTGCTGCGTGTGATTCCATCTTAAACCTGCATTACAAGCATTACAAGCAGTGTGAAAACCACTGTGCTGGAAGATGAATTACAGAGCTCACCGTGTCAGACCGACACTATCGAATGAAGCCAGTTCTTCTCCACAGGAAGTGTTGGCCCTAATGGCCAGTTTCACTGTTCTAATGTGTTTATATGGTAGCAGCTCTGTGTCATTCTTCATCAGTAGACCTATTCCAGATGCAGTATAGTCGGCAAACACAGTTATGCAGATGACTGACAATCATCAGTGAAGTTGTTGCCTCCATAAATCAGATGTCTGCTGTCTGGTATAATGTGTTTGCTGCAGCTCGTCACCTGGAGTGGAAGAGGCTTATCAGAAGGTTGAAGTTAGGTGCTGTTTCCTGCTGTTGTGTGTGTGTGTGTTTATATACTGTATATGTGGTGTATCTGTGTGTGTACTCAGACTGTACAGTCTATGGTATGTAGGCATACAGCTGTTCTATATTAAGGTTTATATTGATTTTAAAAATCCAACATATCAATATACTGTACACAACTTCAATGTTGTAAACGGGTAGAAAAGTGGACTGTTGTATTAGTGCTGCAGTCTTGATAAGAGTTTACAGATCTCTGGTAGTTTTGGTGCTGCGTACGTCTGAAACTGAGGCTCTGTGGTTCTGCAGTGGGATGAAGCTCATCTCCAATCAAACGGTCAAACTAGGCAGCGCTGATCAGATAGGGATCAATATTCTGTTACTGTAATGACTGTTTCTCTCCTCACACGTTTTCAGAAACATCTTGTAGTTACTGTTAAGCTGTAAAATGAGAAAGTTTGTGACCCAGCAGCCATGTTGAAAACAGCCAATACCAAGCAGCACCCACCAGCCGGAGCTCACTTTCACAGACATTTCTGTTCTTCTTATTTGCTTTTGATTAACAAGGATGGAGCGTATGGCTCCAAATCAATATTTTCTAGATTTCTTTGTATAAACAGCTTCATAAATGCCATTAATTAAGTATATTCACTCCAATGTTTGTCACATTTTTTGTGAATTGTCCTTAAATCCAGTTCCAGGTAATGTCAAATAGATCTAAGAGTGTTCAGTTTGTCTCTGTTAGTTCTTTCTTTTCTTTCAGTTCAACTGTCTTCCACATGGTATTCAAGGCTCTTGGTCCTGCTAACAGAGCAGCAGTGTCTATATTGAGTAACACTGCCACCTAGCGGAAATCATGTAACACAGCAACAAGTTCAGAGGAAAAGTGTCTGAATATGTGCAGACTGAAAGGCAGGATGTGATCTCTGTGGTTGCTCATCCTGAGCCTGTTGGATTGAGGAAAATAGATTTTTATCTGTCAATGTTTCACCCTCAGGAGTCTTTGGCTGTTTGTGAATACTTTCGATTTTACGTTTATATTCCACATAAAAATGTTTACCATGCCAATGTTTGGCATCTTTTTTTATCAGCGCATCACCTCACAGTTATTCTTTTGTCACTCTGACATACTGCATCAACATATTGGACCCAGAAACAACAAAACACATTAATTCAGATTAGGAAAATGATGATTATTATATATTTTTTTTAAATCAAGCATTTCAAATGTGAATGTATACTGTCAAAAGGTCAACCTGAGATAAAATCAAGGTGTTCAGTATCAATCAACTATTCACAACACAGGTGTAGCCCATAGATGTCTGTCCTCCTTTTTATCCAAGCCTCTCTACTAAACAGTTGATCCACAGAGTGAAACAGGCCTGTTCAGAAAGCATCTCCACATGTGACTTGAGGGACCACTTGTGACCAGATCTCACTTCCCCACTCTATACGCAGAGAAACATGGAGTCAACATATGGCTGATACAGCAGACGTCACCACGTAATATTACAGGAGCGTCAGTAGTAATATCCTACATATTCATGAATTTGTGTACTTTCTATTAAAGGGCCCTTCCGTGTGGAGTTTGCATGTTCTCCCCTGTTAGATTCAGAAGAATCCCAATCACCTTTATTGTCATTGTATTGTTTACAACCAAATTAGAGTGCAACTCCTACAGAATAAATAAATAATAATTAAATATGTACAGCTATGTACAAAAGGCAAGAAAATGTAAAAATGTAGAAAATATAGAAATGTAAATGAGAGATTATGTAGAATTTAAAGATGAATTCATGTAAAAGTTGACTGAATATTGCTCACAAGACGTTACTGCTCATGGGAAGGCTCAGTTATTGCACATAGTGAGATGAGCGGGATCAATAGAGCAGTTGTATGATTATTGTTTGGGATTGTTTATTGCAGTAATGGCTCTGGGAAAGAAGCCGTCCCTGAGCCCGCTGGTCTGGGTTTTATGTGGGTAGCGGGTCAGGTGGTTCCTGGGGTGGGATGCGTCCTTGATGCTGCTGACAGCTCTGCTGAGGTAGCGAGAGCTGGCCATGTCCTCCAGGCTGGGCAGAGAGCAACCAGGGATCTTCTGGACCGTGTTGATCAGCCTCTGCAGCGCTGGGATGCAGGACACCAGGATGCTCTCCATGGTGGATCTGGAGACCATCAGGTTGTTTCTCCTGAGCAGCCTCAGGAAGTGGAGCTCCATTTCACTAGCGTGGAGTTTCAAGGCAGCATTTTCATTTCACCACTGTGACATCTTGAACCAGTCAGTGATCTGATCACGGCGGCATGATGGCGACTCACTCTAATTTATTAAACTTGCTGATAGTTATAAAAGCTTTTACTCACAATCAGATTCAGATCTAATTCTTTAAAGTGAAGTTTTTGGCATCACTGATCAAAAATCCCATAATAATCTTTCAGCATGTTGTAATTCAGGTGCTGTGAGAGAAAACCAGACTTCTGCACCTCCTCATGGCTCTGTCTGGTCAGGCTTTAAAAAACCGAGGCTTTGACCAATCAGGTCATTTCAGAGAGTAGAGTCATAAACATGTAAACCAACAAAGATACTTCAATAATTTCAGTCAAATACTGCAATATTTTCTGCATATGATACAAAAATACATTTTAACTGTCTCTTGCGTCTTGGCATTTATAATTGGTTGTACTGAATTTAGCACAGAAGTAAATGGTCTTGGAGATAATACAGTTGAAGCTGTGTCATGTTTAATGTATACTGTTAGTTTTTATTGCAGATTGACAGCTCAGTAGTTGGAGAAATAGATGATCCTCTCTGGCTTCTTCCATTCCAGCCTATGGTGACAGGATTGCCAGCAGGCGTCTCTGTCTGGAAAAACAGAGGAGAGGTGGAGATGATCCAAAAAGGCTGTCCTTGTTTAAAAAAGTAAAAAACAAAATGGCCACAATGAGCAACAAAGACAGCGATCAAGGTTTTGAGGAGGAGAATACAGTTCAACCAACAAATATGCATCTAAAAAGTCATAAGAGAGCCTAGAAGACAAGCAGAAAAAGCGAATTAGGGAGGATACATGACAACAAACAAGTCAGAAAACACAATGGTGGAGGAACCAGAGGTCTTGATATTAACAAGAACTAAAACTGAAACTCTGGCACAAGCTAAAAAGCTGTTTTTCCCTGATGAAAAGTCAACAATGGGAAAGTGGGAAGAGTTCAGTCACAATATAGTTAACTTCCAGGAAGCACAAGTTGATGAGGATGTTAGTGTGGGAGAAAACTACCAGACACACAAATTGAGGTTGTGAAGATTTTATTACTTCACTAAGACTGAGCAGTGAAGACGACCCAGAGGAAGGAGCTGATATACAGACAGATGAGCAACATGAAAACACAGCAGAATCAACAAGATCAACACACAAAGGAAGAGGTGGAGCAGCTGACAATGAAAAGACACAACAGTGACAATCAAATCCACAGAGTTGAAGATGATGAGCAAAACACTGCCACAATGTCAGCTGTTGTCTCTACTGCAGCTGTTCAGATTATTGATCTTACATCTCTGTGGAATTCATCAGAGCTCATTTTTCGTCCTTTGACAGGTGGGCCATTTTCAGGTGATGTTGACGATACACTCATACATGAGCCAATCCTCCCAATAGAAGAGGAACAAATAAACACCTCAACTCCTATTGATGCTGAGACAGCTTCTGCTAGACCACCAAGTCCTGCCAGTGAACGTTTGCATGTGACTGCGAAACTTCACAGTATGACTCTCTTAGATGAACTGACTGCTCAGTTCAAGGATGAAGCAATGATGAGCTGCTCTGTGAAATACAGCTTCATTGATGACCTGGGGGCAGATGCTGATGGCGTGTCCAGGGATGTATATGCTGCCTTCTGGACTCAATTCATAGACTATGCAGCTGAAGGTGCAGATATGAGGGTGCCATCACTATCCCCAAAATGGCAAGAGGAGGAAAAAGGAGATCTGTTGGCAGGATATTGGCCAAGGGTGTCACGCCCCGAGATGGTTAAGTTACGTTTTTTGTCCTTGTATTGAAAACTAATTCTCCCTCTCATTTCAGAGCACGTCACTTCCTGCCCTCCTGTTCTTCCGTATTATGAATGAATGAGATTCCCTGACCTACTTTCCAACTACCCTCACCTGCGTCTGATCGTCTCCCCGCCCTGATTGTGTCCACCTGTCCATAGTTAGTCACTCCCCTCTTTAGTATTTAAGCTGTGTTCCCCTTCCTTTCTGTGCCAGTTCGTCTTCGTATCTCCTAGAGTGCAAGCGTCCTCGCGTTATTTTCCCCAGTGATCTAGACTCCTCGTGTTTTTGAATCTCTGCTCCTTTTTTGACCCTGCCTTTGCCTTAGCGATTTGGATTTGTTAGCCTGTGGGACTGATCTATTGTGTACCGACCTCTGCCTGTTGTACTAAAGATTATTGTTAACTTGGATCTGCTCTCCTTGTCGTGCGTTTGAGTCCAGCCTGTTATCCAGTGCCTCAAAGTACAGTGTTGCGTTACTTTGCCTTGTGTTGTAGTGCGTTGCGTTGCATTACTTTTCGTTGCGTTACTTTGCTTTGTGTTGTAATGTGTTGCGTTACTTTGCTTTGTGTTGTAATGTGTTGCGTTACTTTGCGTTGTGTTACTTTGCGTTGCGTTACTTTGCGTTGCGTTACTTTGCCTTATGTTGTAGTGCGTTACATTACTTTGCGTTGCGTTACTTTGCGTTGCGTTACTTTGCTTTGCGTTACTTTGCATTGTGTTACTTTGCGTTGTGTCACTTTGCGTTTCGTTACTTTGCTTTACTTTGCATTGTGTTACTTTGCGTTGTGTCACTTTGCGTTGCGTTACTTTGCCTTGTGTTGTAGTGCATTGCGATACTTTGCATTGTGTTACTTTGCGTTGTGTTACTTTGCGTTGTGTTACTTTGCGTTGTGTTACTTTGCGTTGTGTTAATTTGCGTTGTTACTTTGCGTTGCGTTTCTTTGCATTGTTACTTGGCGTTATGTTACTTTGCGTTGCGTTACTTTCCCTTGTGTTGTAATGTGTTGCGTTACTTTGCGTTGCGTTACTTTGCGTTGTGTTACTTTGCGTTGTTTTGCTTTGCGTTGTGTTACTTTGCATTGTGTTGTAGTGTGTTGCATTACTTTGCGTTGCATTACTTTGCATTGCGTTAGTTTGCATTGTTACTTTGCGTTATGTTACTTTGCGTTGCGTTACTTTGCCTTGTGTTGTAATGTGTTGCGTTACTTTGCGTTGCGTTATTTTGCGTTGTGTTTTAGTGCGTTGTACTACTTTACTTTGCATTGCGTTACTTTGCTTTGCGTTACTTCACCTTGTGTTGTAATGTGTTGCGTTACTTTGCGTTGTGTTACTTTACGTTGCATTAATTTGCGTTGTGTTACTTTGCGTTGTGTTGTAATGTGTTGCGTTACTTTACGTTGTGTTACTTTATGTTGTGTTACTTCGGCTTGTGTTACTTTGCCTTGTGTTACTTTGCGTTGTGTTACTTTGTGTTGTGTTACTTTGTATTGTGTTACTTTGCCTTGTGTTATAATGTGTTGCGTTACTTTACCTTGTGTTTACTTTGCGCTGCATTACTTTGCGTTATGTTGTAATGTGTTACGTTACTTTGCGTTGTGTTACTTTGCGTTGTGTTACTTTGCCTTGTGTTACTTTGCCTTGTGTTACTTTGCCTTGTATTGTAGTGCATTGCATTGCATTACTTTGCGTTGCGTCACTTTGCGTTGTGTTGTAATGTGTTGCGTTATGTTACTTTGCGTTGTATTACTTTGCGTTGTGTTACTTTGCCTTGTGTTACTTTGCCTTGTGTTGTAGTGCGTTGCGTTGCATTACTTTGCATTGTGTTACTTTGCCTTGTGTTGTAATGTGTTGCGTTACTTTGCCTTGTGTTGTAGTGCGTTGCGTTGCATTACATTGCATTGTGTTACTTTGCCTTGTGTTGTAATGTGTTGCGTTACTTTGCGTTTTGTTACTTTGCGTTGTGTTACTTTGCATTGCATTACTTTGCCTTGCCTTACAACACTTCTTTGAATTGTTACTTGGCGTTATGTTACTTTGCGTTGCGTTACTTTCCCTTGTGTTGTAATGTGTTGCGTTACTTTGCGTTGCGTTACTTTGCGTTGTGTTACTTTGCGTTGTTTTGCTTTGCGTTGTGTTACTTTGCATTGTGTTGTAGTGTGTTGCATTACTTTGCGTTGCGTTACTTTGCATTGCGTTAGTTTGCATTGTTACTTTGCGTTGTGTTACTTTGCGTTGCGTTACTTTGCTTTGCGTTACTTTGCATTGTGTTAATTTGCGTTGTGTCACTTTGCGTTTCGTTACTTTGCGTTACTTTGCATTGTGTTACTTTGCGTTGTGTCACTTTGCGTTGCGTTACTTTGCGCTATGTTACTTTGCCTTGTGTTGTAGTGCATTGCGATACTTTGCGTTGTTACTTTGCGCTGCGCTACTTTGCCTTGTGTTGTAGTGTGTTGTGTTACTTTGCGTTGCGTTACTTTGTGTTGCGTTACTTTGCGTTGCGTTACTTTGCGCTGTGTTACTTTGCCTTGTGTTGTAGTGCGTTGCGTTGCATTACTTTGTGTTGTGTCACTTTGTGTTGCGTTACTTTGCGTTGTGTTACTTTGCGTTGTGTTACTTTGCGTTGTGTTGTAATGTGTTGCGTTGCGTTACTTTGCGTTGTATTACTTTGCGTTGTGTTACTTTGCCTTGTCTTGTGGTGCGTTTCCCTTGTGTTGTAGTGCATTGCGTTGCATTGCGTTGCATTACTTTGCGTTGTGTTACTCTGCATTGTGTTACTTTGAATTGATTTACTTTGCCTTGTGTTACTTTGCGTTGTGTTACTTTGCGTTGTGTAACTTTGCGTTGTGTAACTTTGCGTTGTGTAACTTTGCGTTGCGTTACTTTGCCTTGAGTTGCTGTGCGTTGTGTTACTTTGCATTGTGTTACTTTGCTTTGTGTTGTAGTACGTTGAGATGTGTTACTTTGCGTTGCGTTAATTTTCGTTGTGTTAATTTGCGTTGCATTACTTTGCGTTGCGTTACTTTGCTTTGTGTTGTAGTGCGTTGCGTTGCATTACTTTGCGTTGTGTTACTTTGCCTTGTGTTGTACTGCGTTGCGTTACTTTGCTTTGTGTTGTAGTGCGTTGCGTTGCATTACTTTGCGTTGTGTTACTTTGCCTTGTGTTGTACTGCATTGCGTTATGTTACTTTGCGTTATGTTACTTTGCGTTGCGTTACTTTGCGTTGCGTTACTTTTCCTTGTGTTGTAATGTGTTGCGTTACTTTAAGTTGCCTTACTTTGCGTTGCGTTGTAGTGTGTTGCGTTGCATTACTTTGCGTTGTGTTACTTTGCCTTGTGTTGTACTGCATTGCGTTACTTTGCGTTGTGTTACTTTGCGTTGTGTTTCTTTGCGTTGTTTTACTTCCCCTTGTGTTACTTTGTTTTGTGTTTTAATGTATTGCGTTACTTTGCATTGTGTTACTTTGCGTTGCGTTACTTTGCCTTGTGTTGTAGAACATTATGTTACTTTGCGTTGTGTCACTTTGCGTTGCGTTACTTTGCGTTGCATTACTTTGCCTTGTGTTGTAATGTGTTGCGGTACTTTACCTTGTGTTACTTTGCCTTGTTTTGTAGTGCGTTGCGTTGCATTACTTTGCGTTGTGCTAATTTGCGTTGCGTTACTTTGCGTTATGTTACTTTGTGTTGCGGTACTTTGCGTTGTGTTGTAGTGCGTTGCGTTACTTTGCATTACGTTACTTTGCGTTGCGTTACTTTGCGTTGTGTTACTTTGCGTTGTGTTGTAGTGTGTTGCATTACTTTGCGTTGTGTTACTTTGCATTGTGTTAATTTGCGTTGCGTTTCTTTGCGTTGTGTTACTTTGCATTACTTTACATTGCGTTACTTTGCGTTGTTTTACATTGCCTTGTATTGTAGTGCTTTGCGTTGCATTACTTTGCGTTGTGTTACTTTGCGTTGCCTTACTTTGCGTTGCCTTACTTTGCCTTGTGTTGTAGAACGTTGCATTACTTTGTGTTGTGTTACTTTGCGTTGCATTACTTTACGTTGCATTACTTTGCGTTGCGTTACTTAGCATTGTGTTACTTTGCGTTGCGTTACTTTGCGTTATGTTACTTTTCCTTGTGTTGTACTGCGTTGCGTTACTTTGCGTTGCGTTACTTTGCGTTGCGTTACTTTGCGTTGCGTTACTTTGCGTTGCGTTACTTTGCGTTGCGTTACTTTGCCTTGTGTTGTAGTGCGTTGCGTTGCAGTACTTTGCATTGTGTTACTTTGCCTTGTGTTGTACTGCATTGCGTTACTTTGCGTTGTGTTACTTTGCGTTGTGTTACTTTGCGTTGTGTTACTTTTCGTTGTGTTACTTTTCGTTGTGTTACTTTGTGTTGTGTTACTTCGCCTTGTGTTACTTTGCCTTTTGTTGTAATGTGTTGCGTTACTTTGCATTGTGTTACTTTGCGTTGCGTTACTTTGCCTTGTGTTGTAATGTGTTATGTTACTGTGCGTTGCGTTACTTTGCGTTGCATTACTTTGCGTTGCGTTACTTTGCGCTGTGTTACTTTGCCTTGTGTTGTAGTGCGTTGCGTTGCATTACTTTGTGTTGTGTCACTTTGTGTTGCGTTACTTTGCGTTGTGTTACTTTGCGTTGTGTTACTTTGCGTTGTGTTGTAATGTGTTGCGTTGCGTTACTTTGCGTTGTATTACTTTGCGTTGTGTTACTTTGCCTTGTGTTACTTTGCCTTGTGTTACTTTGCCTTGTGTTGTAGTGCATTGCGTCGGTTGCGTTGCATTGCGTTGCATTGCGTTGCATTACTTTGCGTTGTGTTACTTTGCATTGTGTTACTTTGAATTGATTTACTTTGCCTTGTGTTACTTTGAGTTGCGTTACTTTGCGTTGTGTTACTTTGCGTTGTGTAACTTTGCGTTGTGTAACTTTGCGTTGTGTAACTTTGCGTTGCGTTACTTTGCCTTGAGTTGCTGTGCGTTGTGTTACTTTGCATTGTGTTACTTTGCTTTGTGTTGTAGTACGTTGAGATGTGTTGCTTTGCGTTGCGTTAATTTTCGTTGTGTTAATTTGCGTTGCATTTCTTTGCGTTGCGTTACTTTGCTTTGTGTTGTAGTGCGTTGCGTTGCATTACTTTGCGTTGTGTTACTTTGCCTTGTGTTGTACTGCGTTATGTTACTTTGCCTTGTGTTGTAGTGCATTGCGATACTTTGCGTTGTTACTTTGCGCTGCGCTACTTTGCCTTGTGTTGTAGTGTGTTGTGTTACTTTGCGTTGCGTTACTTTGTGTTGCGTTACTTTGCGTTGCGTTACTTTGCGCTGTGTTACTTTGCCTTGTGTTGTAGTGCGTTGCGTTGCATTACTTTGTGTTGTGTCACTTTGTGTTGCGTTACTTTGCGTTGTGTTACTTTGCGTTGTGTTACTTTGCGTTGTGTTGTAATGTGTTGCGTTGCGTTACTTTGCGTTGTATTACTTTGCGTTGTGTTACTTTGCCTTGTCTTGTGGTGCGTTGTGTTACTTTGCGTTGTGTTACTTTGCGTTGTGCTACTTTGCCTTGTGTTACTTTGCCTTGTGTTGTAGTGCGTTGCGTTGCATTACTATGCGTTGTGTTACTTGCCTTGTGTTGTACTGCGTTGCGTTACTTTGCTTTGTGTTGTAGTGCGTTGCGTTGCATTACTTTGCGTTGTGTTACTTTGCCTTGTGTTGTACTGCATTGCGTTATGTTACTTTGCGTTATGTTACTTTGCGTTGCGTTACTTTGCGTTGCGTTTTTGTTGCTTGTAGTGTGTTGCGTTGCATTACTTTGCCTTGTGTTACTTTGCCTTGTGTTGTACTGCATTGCGTTACTTTGCGTTGTGTTACTTTGCGTTGTGTTTCTTTGCGTTGTTTTACTTCGCCTTGTGTTACTTTGTTTTGTGTTTTAATGTATTGCGTTACTTTGCATTGTGTTACTTTGCGTTGCGTTACTTTGCCTTGTGTTGTAGAACATTATGTTACTTTGCGTTGTGTCACTTTGCGTTGCGTTACTTTGCGTTGCATTACTTTGCCTTGTGTTGTAATGTGTTGCGGTACTTTACCTTGTGTTACTTTGCCTTGTTTTGTAGTGCGTTGCGTTGCATTACTTTGCGTTGTGCTAATTTGCGTTGCGTTACTTTGCGTTATGTTACTTTGTGTTGCGGTACTTTGCGTTGTGTTGTAGTGCGTTGCGTTACTTTGCATTACGTTACTTTGCGTTGCGTTACTTTGCGTTGCGTTACTTTGCGTTGTTTTGCTTTGCGTTGTGTTACTTTGCATTGTGTTGTAGTGTGTTGCATTACTTTGCGTTGTGTTAATTTGCGTTGCGTTTCTTTGCGTTGTGTAACTTTGCATTACTTTACATTTCGTTACTTTGCGTTGTTTTACATTTTCTTGTATTGTAGTGCTTTGCGTTGCATTACTTTGCGTTGTGTTACTTTGCGTTGCCTTACTTTGCGTTGCGTTACTTTGCCTTGTGTTGTAGAACGTTGCATTACTTTGTGTTGTGTTACTTTGCGTTGCATTACTTTACGTTGCATTACTTTGCGTTGCGTTACTTAGCATTGTGTTACTTTGCGTTGCGTTACTTTGCGTTATGTTACTTTTCCTTGTGTTGTACTGCGTTGCGTTACTTTGCGTTGCGTTACTTTGCGTTGCGTTACTTTGCGTTGCGTTACTTTGCGTTGCGTTACTTTGCCTTGTGTTGTAGTGCGTTGCGTTGCAGTACTTTGCATTGTGTTACTTTGCCTTGTGTTGTACTGCATTGCGTTACTTTGCGTTGTGTTACTTTGCGTTGTGTTACTTTGTGTTGTGTTACTTTGCCTTGTGTTACTTCGCCTTGTGTTACTTTGCCTTTTGTTGTAATGTGTTGCGTTACTTTCATTGTTTTTTTGTTACTTTGCCTTTTGTTGTAATGTGTTATGTTACTGTGCGTTGCGTTACTTTGCGTTGCATTACTTTGCGTTGTGTTACTTTGCGTTGTGTTGCTTTGCATTGTGTTACTTTTCATTGTGTTGTAGTGTGTTGCATTACTTTGCGTTGTGTTATTTTGCCTTGTGTTAATTTGCGTTGTGTTACTTTGCGTTTTGTTACTTTGTGTTGCGTTATTTTGCCTTGTGTTTTCCTGCGTTGCGTTGCCTTACTTTACGTTGTGTTACTTTGCGTTGCGTTATTTTGCGTTGTTACTTTGCGTTGTGTTACTTTGCCTTGTTTTGTAGTGCGTTGCGTTGCGTTACATTGCGTTCTGCTAATTTGCGTTGCGTTACTTTGCGTTGCGTTACTTTGCGTTGCGTTACTTTGCGTTGCGTTACTTTGCATTGTTACTTTGCGTTGCGTTACTTTGCATTGTTACTTTGCCTTATGTTACTTTGCGTTGCGTTACTTATCGTTGCGTTAGTTTGCCTTGTGTTGTAATGTGTTGTGTTACTTTGCGTTGCGTTGTAGTGCGTTGCGTTACATTACTTTGCGCCGCGTTACTTTGCCTTGTGTTGTTCTGCATTGCGTTACTTTGCGTTGTGTTACTTTGCGTTGTGTTACTTTGCGTTGTCTTACTTTGCGTTGCATTACTTTGCCTTGTGTTGTAGAACGTTGCATTACTTTGTGTTGTGTTACTTTGCGTTGCATTACTTTACGTTGCATTACTTTGCGTTGCGTTACTTAGCATTGTGTTACTTTGCGTTGCGTTACTTTGCGTTGTGTTACTTTTCCTTGTGTTGTACTGCGTTGCGTTACTTTGCGTTGCGTTACTTTGCGTTGCGTTACTTTGCCTTGTGTTGTAGTGCGTTGCGTTGCAGTACTTTGCATTGTGTTACTTTGCCTTGTGTTGTACTGCATTGCGTTACTTTGCGTTGTGTTACTTTGCGTTGTGTTACTTTGTGTTGTGTTACTTTGCCTTGTGTTACTTTGCCTTTTGTTGTAATGTGTTGCGTTACTTTGCATTGTGTTACTTTGCGTTGCGTTACTTTGCCTTGTGTTGTAATGTGTTATGTTACTGTGCGTTGCGTTACTTTGTGTTGCATTACTTTGCGTTGTGTTACTTTGCGTTGTGTTGCTTTGCATTGTGTTACTTTGCATTGTGTTGTAGTGTGTTGCATTACTTTGCGTTGTGTTATTTTGCCTTGTGTTAATTTGCGTCGTGTCACTTTGCGTTTTGTTACTTTGTGTTGCGTTACTTTGCCTTGTGTTGTACTGCGTTGCGTTGCCTTACTTTACGTTGTGTTACTTTGCGTTGCGTTATTTTGCGTTGTTACTTTGCGTTGTGTTGCTTTGCATTGTGTTACTTTGCCTTGTTTTGTAGTGCGTTGCGTTGCGTTACATTGCGTTCTGCTAATTTGCGTTGCGTTACTTTGCGTTGCGTTACTTTGCCTTGTGTTGTAATGTGTTGTGTTACTTTGCGTTGCGTTATAGTGCGTTGCGTTACATTACTTTGTGCCGCGTTACTTTGCCTTGTGTTGTTCTGCATTGCGTTACTTTGCGTTGTGTTACTTTGCGTTGTTTTTTTTACTTTGCATTGTGTTACATTGCCTTGTGTTACATTGCCTTGTGTTGTAGTGCGTTGCGTTGCATTACTTTCCATTGTGTTACTTTACGTTGCTTTACTTTGCCTCGTGTTGTAATGTGTCACGTTACTTTGCTTTGTGTTAATTTGCGTTGTCTTACTTTGCGTTGTGTTAGTTTGTGTTGCCTCTTTCCTTTCTTTAGTGCGTTCCTTATTTTCTTCCTTACTTTCTTGTTACTTTGCGTTGTGTTACTTCGTCTTGTGTTGTAATGTGTTGCGTTACTTTGCGTTGCGTTACTTTGCGTTGCGTTACTTTGCGTTGCGTTACTTAGCATTGTCTTACTTTGCGTTGCGTTATTTTGCGTTGTGTTACTTTGCCTTGTGTTTTACTGCGTTGCGTTACTTTGCGTTATGTTACTTTGCGTTATGTGGCTTTGCGTTGCGTTACTTTGCGTTGCGTTAATTTGTCTTGTGTTGTAATGTGTTACTTTACTTTGCGTTGCGTTACTTTGCGTTGCGTTACTTTGCGTTGCGTTAGTTTGCTTTGTGTTTCAGTGCGTTGTGTTGCATTACTTTGCGTTGTGTTACTTTGCCTTGTGTTGTACTGCGTTGCGTTACTTTGCGTTGTGTTACTTTGTCTTGTGTTGTAATGTGTTGCGTTTCTTTGCGTTGCGTTACTTTGCGTTGCGTTACTTTGCGTTGCGTTACTTTGCGTTGCGTTACTTTGCCTTGTGTGGTAGTGCGTTGCGTTGCAGTACTTTGCTTTGTGTTACTTTGCCTTGTGTTGTACTGCATTGCGTTACTTTGCGTTGTGTTACTTTGCGTTGTGTTACTTTGCGTTGTGTTACTTTGCCTTGTGTTACTTCGCCTTGTGTTACTTTGCCTTGTGTTGTAGTGTGTTGCGTTGCCATACTTCGCCTTGTGTTATTTTGCCTTGTGTTGTAGTGTGTTGCGTTGCCTTACTTTGCGTTGTGTTACTTTGCGTTATGTTACTTTGCGTTGCGGTTACTTTGCGTTGCGTTACTTTGCCTTGTGTTGTAATGTGTTGTGTTACTTTGCGTTGTGTTGCTTTGCATTGTGTTACTTTGCCTTGTTTTGTAGTGCGTTGTGTTACTTTGCGTTGTGCTAATTTGCGTTGTGTTACTTTGCGTTATGTTACTTTGCGTTGCGTTATTTTGCTTTGCTTTACTTTGCGTTGCGTTACTTTACGTTGCGTTACTTTGCCTTGCATTACTTTGCATTGTTACTTTGCGTTATGTTACTTTGCGTTGTGTTTCTTTGCGTTGTGTTACTTTGCATTGCGTTACTTTGCCTTGTGTTGTAATGTGTTGCGTTACTTTGCGTTGCGTTACTTTGTGTTGCGTTACTTTGTGTTGCGTTACTTTGCGTTGCGTTGTAGTGCGTTTCGTTACATTGCTTTGCGCTGCGTTACTTTGCCTTGTGGTGTACTGCATTGCGTTACTTTGCGTTGTGTTACTTTGCATTGTGTTACTTTGTGTTGTGTTACTTTGCGTTGTGTTACTTTGTGTTGTGTTACATTGCCTTGTGTTGTAGTGCGTTGCGTTGCATTACTTTCCATTGTGTTACTTTACGTTGCTTTCCTATCCTTACTTTGCTTTGTGTTGTAATGTGTTGTGTTACTTTGCGTTGCGTTATTTTGCGTTGTGTTACTTTGCGTTGCATTACTCTGCATTGCGTTACTTTGCCTTGTGTTGTAATGTGTTGCATTACTTTGCGTTGTGTTACTTTGTTGTGTGTTACTTTGCGTTGTGTTTTAGCGCGTTGTATTGCTTTACTTTGCATTGCGTTGCTTTGCTTTGCGTTACTTCACCTTGTGTTGTAATTTGTTGCGTGACTTTGCGTTGTGTTACTTTGTGTTGTGTTACTTTGCCTTGTGTTAATTTGCTTTGTGTTTCTTTGCGTTGTGTTGTAGTGTGTTGAGTTGTGTTACTTTGCATTGTGTTACATTGCCTTGTGTTGTACTGCATTGCGTTACTTTGCATTGTGTTACTTTGCGTTGTGTTACTTTGAGTTGTATTACATTGCCTTGTGTTGTAGTGGTTTGCGTTGCATTACTTTCCATTGTGTTACATTATGTTGCTTTACTTTGCCTCGTGTTGTAATGTGTTACGTTACTTTGGTTTGTGTTACTTTGCGTTGTGTTACTTTGCGTTGTTTGCTTTCTATTGTGTTACATTGTCTTGTGTTGCGTTGCATTACTCTGCGTTGTGTTACTTTGTGTTGCGTTACTTTGCCTTGTGTTGTTATGCGTTGCGTTACTTTGCGTTGCGTTACTTTGCGTTGCGTTACTTTGCGTTGTGTTGCTTTGCAATGTGTTACTTTGCATTGTGTTGTAGTGTGTTGCATTAATTTGCGTTGTGTTACTTTGCCTTGTGTTAATTTGCGTTGTGTTACTTTGCGTTGTGTTACTTTGTGTTGCGTTACTTTGCCTTGTGTTGTAGTGTGTTGCGTTGCCTTACTTTGCGTTGTGTTAATTTGCGTTGTTACTTTGCGTTGTGTTACTTTGTGTTGCTTTACTTTGCGTTGCGTTACTTTGCCTTGTGTTGTAGTGTGTTGCGTTGCCTTACTTTGCGTTGTGTTACTTTGCGTTATGTTACTTTGCGTTGCGTTACTTTGCGTTGCGTTACTTTGCGTTGCGTTACTTTGCGTTGCGCTAGTTTGCATTGTTACTTTGCCTTGTGTTGTAATGTGTTGTGTTACTTTGCGTTGCATTACTTTGCGTTGTGTTTCTTTGCGTTGCGTTACTTTGCCTTGTGTTGTAATGTGTTGTGTTACTTTGCGTTGCGTTATTTTGAATTGTGTTACTTTGCGTTGTGTTGCTTTGCATTGTGTCACTTTGCCTTGTTTTGTCGTGCGTTGCGTTGCTTTAATTTGCGTTGCGCTAATTTGCGTTGTGTTACTTTGCCTTGTGTTACTTTGCATTGTGTTACTTTGCGTTGAGTTACTTTTCCTTGTGTTGTAATATGTTGCGTTACTTTGCGTTGCGTTACTTTGCGTTGCGTTACTTTGCGTTGCGTTACTTTGCGTTTTGTTACTTGGCGTTTTGTTACTTGGCGTTTTGTTACTTGGCGTTGTGTTACTTTGTGTTGTTTTACTTTGCATTGTGTTACTTTGCATTGTGATGTAGTGTGTTGCATTACTTTGCGTTGTGTTACTTTTTACTTTAATTTGCGTTGCGGTTCTTTGCTTTGCGTTACTTTGCATTGCGTTAGTTTGCATTGTTACTTTGCGTTACATTACTTTGCGTTGTGTTACTTTGTGTTGCGTTACTTTGCCTTGTGTTGTAGTGTGTTGCGTTTCCTTACTTTGCGTTGTGTTAATTGGCGTTGTGTTACTTTGCGTTGCGTTACTTTGCGTTGCGTTACTTTGCGTTGACGTTACTTTGCATTGTTACTTTGCGTTATGTTACTTTGCGTTGCGTTACTTTGCGTTGTGTTACTTTGCGTTGTGTTACTTTGCGTTGTGTTGCTTGGCATTGTGTTACTTTGCCTTGTTTTGTAGTGCGTTGTGTTACTTTGCGTTGTTCTAATTTGCGTTGTGTTACTTTGCGTTGTGCTAATTTGCGTTGTGTTGACTTTGCGTTACGTTACTTTGCGTTGCGTTACTTTGCGTTGCGTTACTTTGCGTTGCGTTACTTTGCATTGTTACTTTGCGTTATGTTACTTTGTGTTGCGTTACTTAGCGTTGCGTTACTTTGCCTTGTGTTGTAATGTGTTGCGTTACTTTGCGTTGTTTTACATTGCCTTGTATTGTAGTGCTTTGCGTTGCATTACTTTGCGTTGTGTTACTTTGCGTTGCGTTACTTTGCCTTGTGTTGTTAATTGTTGCGTTACTTTGCGTTGCGTTACTTTGCGTTGCGTTACTTTGCGTTGTGTTACTTTGCGTTGTGTTGCTTGGCATTGTGTTACTTTGCCTTGTTTTGTAGTGCGTTGCGTTGCGTTGTGTTACTTTGCGTTGTGCTAATTTGCGTTGTGTTACTTTGCGTTATGTTACTTTGCGTTGCTTTACTTTGCGTTGCGTTACTTTGCGTTGCGTTACTTTGCGTTGCGTTACTTTGCATTGTTACTTTGCGTTATGTTACTTTGTGTTGCGTTACTTAGCGTTGCGTTACTTTGCATTGTGTTGTAATGTGTTGCGTTATTTTGCGTTGTTTTACATTGCCTTGTATTGTAGTGCTTTGCGTTGCATTACTTTGCGTTGTGTTACTTTGCGTTGCGTTACTTTGCGTTGTGTTGTTATGTGTTACATTACTTTGTGTTGTGTTACTTTGCGTTGCATTACTTTACGTTGCATTACTTTGCGTTGCGCCATTTAGCATTGTGTTACTTTGCGTTGTGTTACTTTGCGTTATGTTACTTTGCATTGTGTTACTTTTTGATGCGTTACTTTGCCTTGTGTTGTAGTGTTTTGCGTTGCCTTACTTTGCGTTGTGTTACTTTGCGTTCTGTTACTTTGTGTTGCGTTACTTTGTGTTGCGTTACTTTACCTTGTGTTGTCATGTGTTGCATTACTTTGCGTTACTCTACTTTGCGTTACTTTGCGTTGCGTTACTTTGCGTTGTGTTACTTTGCGTTGTGTTACTTTGCGTTGTGTTACTTTGTGTTGCGTTACTTTGCCTTTTGTTGTAGTGCGTTGCCTTACTTTGCGTTACGTTACTGTGCGTTGTCTTACTTTGCGTTGCATTACTTTGCGTTTCAGTACTTAGCATTGTATTACTTTGCGTTGCGTTACTTTGCGTTGTGTTACTTTGCGTTACTTTACATTGCGTTACTTTGCGTTGTGTTACTTTGCCTTGTATTGTAGTGCTTTGAGTTGCATTACTTTGCGTTGTGTTACTTTGCGTTGCGTTACTTTGCCTTGTGTTGTTATGTGTTGCGTTACTTTGCGTTGCGTTACTTTGCGTTAGGTTACTTTGCGTTGCGTGACTTTGCGTTGCTTTGCTTTGCGTTGTGTTACTTTGCGTTGTGTTGTAGTGCGTTGCGTTCCTTTGCGTTGTTACTTTGCGTTGTGTTACTTTGCGTTGCCTTATTTTGCGTTGCGTTACTTTGCCTTGTGTCGTAGAACGTTGCATTACTTTGTGTTGTGTTACTTTGCGTTGCATTACTTTGCATTGTGTTACTTTGCGTTGGGTTACTTTGCCTTGTGTTGTTGTGTGTTGTGTTACTTTGCGTTGTGTAACTTTGCGTTGCGTTACTTTGCCTTGTGTTTCTTTGCGTTGTGTTACTTTGCATTGCTTTACTTTGCGTTGTGTTAATTTGTGTTGCATTACTTTGCGTTGCATTACTTTGTGTTGCATTACTTTACCTTGTGTTGTAATGTGTTGCATTACTTTGCGTTACTCTGCTTTGCGTTACTTTGCGTTGCGTTACTTTGCGTTGTGTTACTTTGCGTTATGTTACTTTGCGTTGCGTTACTTTGCGTTGCGTTAATTTGTCTTGTGTTGTAATGTGTTACTTTACTTTGTCTTGTGTTGTAATGTGTTACTTTACTTTGCGTTGCGTTACTTTGCGTTGCGTTAGTTTGCTTTGTGTATAAGTGCGTTGTGTTGCATTACTTTGCGTTGTGTTACTTTGCCTTGTGTTGTACTGCGTTGCGTTACTTTGCGTTGTGTTACTTTGTTTTGTGTTGTAATGTGTTGCGTTACTTTGCGTTGCGTTACTTTGCGTTGCGTTACTTTGCGTTGCGTTACTTTGCGTTGCGTTACTTTGCCTTGTGTTGTAGTGCGTTGTGTTGCAGTACTTTGCTTTGTGTTACTTTGCCTTGTGTTGTACTGCATTGCGTTACTTTGCGTTGTGTTACTTTGCGTTGTGTTACTTTGCGTTGTGTTTCGACGCGTTGTGTTACTTTGCCTTGTGTTACTTTGCCTTGTGTTACTTCGCCTTGTTTTAGTTTGCCTTGTGTTGTAATGTGTTGCGTTACTTTGCATTGTGTTACTTTGCGTTGCATTAATTTGCCTTGCGTTGTAATGTATTACGTTACTGTGCCTTGCGTTACTTTGCATTGCGTTACTTTGCGTTGTGTTACTTTGCGTTGTGTTACTTTGCGTTGTGTTACTTTGCATTGTGTTGCTTTGCATTGTGTTACTTTGCATTGTGTTGTAGTGTGTTGCATTACTTTGCGTTGTGTTACTTTGCCGTGTGTTAATTTGCGTTGTGTTACTTTGCGTTATGTTACTTTGCATTGTGTTACTTTTTGTTGCGTTACTTTGCCTTGTGTTGTAGTGTGTTGCATTGCCTTACTTTGCGTTGTGTTACTTTGCATTGTGTTAATTTGCGTTGCGTTTCTTTGCGTTGCGTTACTTTGCATTGCGTTAGTTTGCATTGTTACTTTGCTTTACATTACTTTGCGTTGTGTTACTTTGTGTTGTGTTACTTTGCCTTGTGTTGTAATGTGTTGCGTTACTTTGCATTGCGTTAGTTTGCATTGTTACTTTGCTTTACATTACTTTGCGTTGTGTTACTTTGCGTTGCGTTACTTTGTGTTGCGTTACTTTGTGTTGCGTTACTTTGTGTTGCGTTACTTTACCTTGTGTTGTAATGTGTTGCATTACTTTGCGTTACTCTGCTTTGCGTTACTTTGCGTTGCGTTACTTTGCGTTGCGTTACTTTGCGTTGTGTTACTTTGCGTTGTGTTAATTTGCGTTGTTACTTTGCGTTGCATTGGTTTGCATTGTTACTTGGCGTTATGTTACTTTGCGTTACGTTACTTTCCCTTTTGTTGTAATGTGTTGCGTTACTTTGCGTTGTGTTACTCTGCGTTGTGTTACTTTGCGTTGTGTTACTTTGCGTTGTTTTACTTTGCATTGTGTTGTAGTGTGTTGCATTACTTTGTGTTGTGTTACTTTGCATTGTGTTAATTTGCGTTGCGTTTCTTTGCGTTGCGTTACTTTAAATTGCGTTAGTTTGTATTGTTACTTTGCGTTACATTACTTTGCGTTGTGTTACTTTGTGTTGTGTTACTTTGTGTTGTGTTACTTTGCCTTGTGTTGTAATGTGTTGCGTTACTTTGCGTTGCGTTACTTTGCGTTGCGTTACTTAGCGTTGCGTTAGTTTGCGTTGCGTTACTTTGCGTTCTGTTACTTTGTGTTGCGTTAATTTGTGTTGCGTTACTTTACCTTGTGTTGTAATGTGTTGCATTACTTTGCGTTACTCTTCTTTGCGTTACTTTGCGTTGCGTTACTTTGCGTTGTGTTACTTTGCGTTGTGTTACTTTGCATTGTGTTACTTTGTGTTGCGTTACTTTGCCTTTTGTTGTAGTGCGTTGCCTTACTTTGTGTTACGTTACTGTGCGTTGTCTTACTTTGCGTTGCATTACTTTGCGTTTCAATACTTAGCATTGTATTACTTTGCGTTGCGTTACTTTGCGTTGTGTTACTTTGCGTTACTTGACATTGCGTTACTTTGCGTTGTGTTACTTTGCCTTGTATTGTAGTGCTTTGCGTTGCATTGCTTTGCGTTGTGTTACTTTGCGTTGCGTTACTTTGCCTTGTGTTGTTATGTGTTGCGTTACTTTGCGTTGCGTTACTTTGCGTTAGGTTACTTTGCGTTGCGTGACTTTGTGTTGCTTTACTTTGCGTTGTGTTACTTTGCGTTGTGTTGCAGTGCGTTGCGTTCCTTTGCGTTGTGTTACTTTGCGTTGTGTTACTTTGCGTTGCCTTATTTTGCATTGCGTTACTTTGCCTTGTGTCGTAGAACGTTGCATTACTTTGTGTTGTGTTACTTTGCGTTGCATTACTTTGCATTGTGTTACTTTGCGTTGCGTTACTTTGCCTTGTGTTGTTATGTGTTGCGTTACTTTGCGTTGTGTAACTTTGCGTTGCGTTACTTTGCCTTGTGTTTCTTTGCGTTGTGTTACTTTGCATTGCTTTACTTTGCGTTGTGTTAATTTGTGTTGCATTACTTTGTGTTGCGTTACTTTGTGTTGCGTTACTTTGTGTTGTGTTACTTTGCATTGCATTACTTTGCCTTGTGTTATGATGTGTTGCGTTACTTTACCTTGTGTTGCTTTGCCTTGTGTTGTAGTGCGTTGCGTTGCATTACTTTGCATTGCGTTAGTTTGCATTCTTACTTTGCGTTACATTACTTTGCGTTGTGTTACTTTGTGTTTTGTTACTTTGTGTTGTGTTACTTTGCCTTGTGTTGTAATGTGTTGCGTTACTCTGCGTTGCGTTACTTTGCGTTGCGTTACTTTGCGTTGTGTTACTTTGTGTTGCCTTACTTTGTGTTGCGTTACTTTACGTTGTGTTGTAATGTGTTGCATTACTTTGCGTTACTCTGCTTTGCGTTACTTTGCGTTGCGTTACTTTGCGTTGTGTTACTTTGCGTTGTGTTACTTTGCGTTGTCTTACTTTGTGTTGCGTTACTTTGCCTTGTGTTGTAGTGCGTTGCCTTACTTTGCGTTACGTTACTTTACATTGTCTTACTTTGCGTTGCATTACTTTGCATTGTGTTACTTTGCGTTACTTTATATTGCGTTACTTTGTTGTGTTACTAATCCTTGTATTGTAGTGCTTTGCGTTGCATTACTTTGCGTTGCGTTACTTTGCCTTGTGTTGTTATGTGTTGCGTTACTTTGCGTTGCGTTACTTTGCGTTGCGTTACTTTGCGTTGCGTTACTTTGCATTGTGTTACTTTGCAATGCGTTACTTTGCGTTGTGTTACTTTACGTTGCGTTACTTTGCCTCGTGTTGTAGTATGTTGCGTTACTTTGCGTTGTGTTACTTTCCGTTGTGTTACTTTGCGTTGCCTTACTTTGCGTTGCGTTACATTGCCTTGTGTTGTAGTGCGTTGCCTTACTTTGCGTTGCGTTACTTTGCGTTGTCTTACTTTGCGTTGCATTACTTTGCGTTTCAATACTTAGCATTGTATTACTTTGCGTTGCGTTACTTTGAGTTGTGTTACTTTGCGTTACTTTACATTGCGTTACTTTGCGTTGTGTTACTTTGCCTTGTGTTGTACTGCCTTGCGTTACTCTGCGTTATGTTACTTTTTGTTTCGTTACTTTGCGTTGCGTTACTTTGTCTTGTGTTGTAATGTGTTGCGTTACTTTGCGTTGCGTTACTTTGCGTTGCGTTACTTTGCCTTGTGTTGTAGTGCGTTGCGTTGCAGTACTTTGCGTTGTGTTACTTTGCCTTATGTTGTACTGCATTGCGTTACTTTGCGTTGTGTTACTTTGCATTGTGTTACTTTGCGTTGCGTTACTTTGCCTTGTGTTGTAGAACATTGTGTTACTTTGCGTTGCTTTACTTTGCCTTGTGTAGTAATGTATTACGTTACTTTGTGTTGTGTTACTTTGTGTTGTGTTACTTTGCCTTGTGTTGTAATGTGTTGCGTTACTTTGCGTTGCGTTACTTTGCGTTGTGTTACTTTGTGTTGCGTTACTTTGTGTTGCGTTACTTTACCTTGTGTTGTAATGTGTTGCATTACTTTGCGTTACTCTGCTTTGCATTACTTTGCGTTGCGTTACTTTGCGTTGCGTTACTTTGCGTTGCGTTACTTTGCGTTGTGTTACTTTGCGTTGTGTTACTGTGCGTTGTTTTACTTTGCGTTGTTTTACTTTGCATTGTGTTGTAGTGTGTTGCATTACTTTGTGTTGTGTTACTTTGCATTGTGTTGTAGTGCGTTGCGTTGCATTACTTTCCATTGTGTTACTTTACGTTGCTTTCCTATCCTTACTTTGCTTTGTGTTGTAATGTGTTGTGTTACTTTGCGTTGCGTTATTTTGCGTTGTGTTACTTTGCGTTGCATTACTCTGCATTGCGTTACTTTGCCTTGTGTTGTAATGTGTTGCATTACTTTGCGTTGTGTTACTTTGTTGTGTGTTACTTTGCGTTGTGTTTTAGCGCGTTGTATTGCTTTACTTTGCATTGCGTTGCTTTGCTTTGCGTTACTTCACCTTGTGTTGTAATTTGTTGCGTGACTTTGCGTTGTGTTACTTTGTGTTGTGTTACTTTGCCTTGTGTTAATTTGCTTTGTGTTTCTTTGCGTTGTGTTGTAGTGTGTTGAGTTGTGTTACTTTGCATTGTGTTACATTGCCTTGTGTTGTACTGCATTGCGTTACTTTGCATTGTGTTACTTTGCGTTGTGTTACTTTGAGTTGTGTTACATTGCCTTGTGTTGTAGTGGTTTGCGTTGCATTACTTTCCATTGTGTTACATTATGTTGCTTTACTTTGCCTCGTGTTGTAATGTGTTACGTTACTTTGGTTTGTGTTACTTTGCGTTGTGTTACTTTGCGTTGTTTGCTTTCTATTGTGTTACATTGTCTTGTGTTGCGTTGCATTACTCTGCGTTGTGTTACTTTGTGTTGCGTTACTTTGCCTTGTGTTGTTATGCGTTGCGTTACTTTGCGTTGCGTTACTTTGCGTTGCGTTACTTTGCGTTGTGTTGCTTTGCAATGTGTTACTTTGCATTGTGTTGTAGTGTGTTGCATTAATTTGCGTTGTGTTACTTTGCCTTGTGTTAATTTGTGTTGTGTTACTTTGCGTTGTGTTACTTTGTGTTGCGTTACTTTGCCTTGTGTTGTAGTGTGTTGCGTTGCCTTACTTTGCGTTGTGTTAATTTGCGTTGTTACTTTGCGTTGTGTTACTTTGCGTTGCTTTACTTTGCGTTGCGTTACTTTGCCTTGTGTTGTAGTGTGTTGCGTTGCCTTACTTTGCGTTGTGTTACTTTGCGTTATGTTACTTTGCGTTGCGTTACTTTGCGTTGCGTTACTTTGCGTTGCGCTAGTTTGCATTGTTACTTTGCCTTGTGTTGTAATGTGTTGTGTTACTTTGCGTTGCATTACTTTGCGTTGCGTTTCTTTGCGTTGCGTTACTTTGCCTTGTGTTGTAATGTGTTGTGTTACTTTGCGTTGCGTTATTTTGAATTGTGTTACTTTGCGTTGTGTTGCTTTGCATTGTGTTACTTTGCCTTGTTTTGTCGTGCGTTGCGTTGCTTTAATTTGCGTTGCGCTAATTTGCGTTGTGTTACTTTGCCTTGTGTTACTTTGCATTGTGTTACTTTGCGTTGAGTTACTTTTCCTTGTGTTGTAACATGTTGCGTTACTTTGCGTTGCGTTACTTTGCGTTGCGTTACTTTGCGTTGCGTTACTTTGCGTTTTGTTACTTGGCGTTTTGTTACTTGGCGTTTTGTTACTTGGCGTTGTGTTACTTTGTGTTGTTTTACTTTGCATTGTGTTACTTTGCATTGTGATGTAGTGTGTTGCATTACTTTGCGTTGTGTTACTTTTTACTTTAATTTGCGTTGCGGTTCTTTGCGTTGCGTTACTTTGCATTGCGTTAGTTTGCATTGTTACTTTGCGTTACATTACTTTGCGTTGTGTTACTTTGTGTTGCGTTACTTTGCCTTGTGTTGTAGTGTGTTGCGTTTCCTTACTTTGCGTTGTGTTAATTGGCGTTGTGTTACTTTGCGTTGCGTTACTTTGCGTTGCGTTACTTTGCGTTGACGTTACTTTGCATTGTTACTTTGCGTTATGTTACTTTGCGTTGCGTTACTTTGCGTTGTGTTACTTTGCGTTGTGTTACTTTGCGTTGTGTTGCTTGGCATTGTGTTACTTTGCCTTGTTTTGTAGTGCGTTGCGTTACTTTGCGTTGTGCTAATTTGCGTTGTGTTACTTTGCGTTATGTTACTTTGCGTTGCTTGACTTTGCGTTGCGTTACTTTGCGTTGTTAGTTTGCGTTATGTTACTTTGTGTTGCGTTACTTAGCGTTGCGTTACTTTGCCTTGTGTTGTAATGTGTTGCGTTACTTTGCGTTGTTTTACATTGCCTTGTATTGTAGTGCTTTGCGTTGCATTACTTTGCGTTGTGTTACTTTGCGTTGCGTTACTTTGCCTTGTGTTGTTAATTGTTGCGTTACTTTGCGTTGCGTTACTTTGCGTTGCGTTACTTTGCGTTGTGTTACTTTGCGTTGTGTTGCTTGGCATTGTGTTACTTTGCCTTGTTTTGTAGTGCGTTGCGTTGTGTTACTTTGCGTTGTGCTAATTTGCGTTGTGTTACTTTGCGTTATGTTACTTTGCGTTGCTTTACTTTGCGTTGCGTTACTTTGCGTTGCGTTACTTTGCGTTGCGTTACTTTGCGTTGCGTTACTTTGCATTGTTACTTTGCGTTATGTTACTTTGTGTTGCGTTACTTAGCGTTGCGTTACTTTGCATTGTGTTGTAATGTGTTGCGTTATTTTGCGTTGTTTTACATTGCCTTGTATTGTAGTGCTTTGCGTTGCATTACTTTGCGTTGTGTTACTTTGCGTTGCGTTACTTTGCCTTGTGTTGTTATGTGTTACATTACTTTGTGTTGTGTTACTTTGCGTTGCATTACTTTACGTTGCATTACTTTGCGTTGCGCCATTTAGCATTGTGTTACTTTGCGTTGTGTTACTTTGCGTTATGTTACTTTGCATTGTGTTACTTTTTGATGCGTTACTTTGCCTTGGTTTTTGCGTTGCCTCCCCAATTGTTGTAGTGTTTTTTGCGTTGCCTTACTTTGCGTTGTGTTACTTTGCGTTCTGTTACTTTGTGTTGCGTTACTTTGTGTTGCGTTACTTTACCTTGTGTTGTCATGTGTTGCATTACTTTGCGTTACTCTACTTTGCGTTACTTTGCGTTGCGTTACTTTGCGTTGTGTTACTTTGCGTTGTGTTACTTTGCGTTTTGTTACTTTGTGTTGCGTTACTTTGCCTTTTGTTGTAGTGCGTTGCCTTACTTTGCGTTACGTTACTGTGCGTTGTCTTACTTTGCGTTGCATTACTTTGCGTTTCAATACTTAGCATTGTATTACTTTGCGTTGCGTTACTTTGCGTTGTGTTACTTTGCGTTACTTTATATTGCGTTACTTTGCGTTGTGTTACTTTGCCTTGTATTGTAGTGCTTTGCGTTGCATTACTTTGCGTTGTGTTACTTTGCGTTGCGTTACTTTGCCTTGTGTTGTTATGTGTTGCGTTACTTTGCGTTGCGTTACTTTGCGTTAGGTTACTTTGCGTTGCGTGACTTTGCGTTGCTTTGCTTTGCGTTGTGTTACTTTGCGTTGTGTTGTAGTGCGTTGCGTTCCTTTGCGTTGTTACTTTGCGTTGTGTTACTTTGCGTTGCCTTATTTTGCGTTGCGTTACTTTGCCTTGTGTCGTAGAACGTTGCATTACTTTGTGTTGTGTTACTTTGCGTTGCATTACTTTGCATTGTGTTACTTTGCGTTGGGAGTTACTTTGCCTTGTGTTGTTATGTGTTGTGTTACTTTGCGTTGTGTTACTTTGCGTTGCTTCTTCCGTTACTTTGCCTTGTGTTTCTTTGCGTTGTGTTACTTTGCATTGCTTTACTTTGCGTTGTGTTAATTTGTGTTGCATTACTTTGCGTTGCATTACTTTGTGTTGCATTACTTTACCTTGTGTTGTAATGTGTTGCATTACTTTGCGTTACTCTGCTTTGCGTTACTTTGCGTTGCGTTACTTTGCGTTGTGTTACTTTGCGTTATGTTACTTTGCGTTGCGTTACTTTGCGTTGCGTTAATTTGTCTTGTGTTGTAATGTGTTACTTTACTTTGTCTTGTGTTGTAATGTGTTACTTTACTTTGCGTTGCATTACTTTGCGTTGCGTTAGTTTGCTTTGTGTATAAGTGCGTTGTGTTGCATTACTTTGCGTTGTGTTACTTTGCCTTGTGTTGTACTGCGTTGCGTTACTTTGCGTTGTGTTACTTTGTTTTGTGTTGTAATGTGTTGCGTTACTTTGCGTTGCGTTACTTTGCGTTGCGTTACTTTGCGTTGCGTTACTTTGCGTTGCGTTACTTTGCCTTGTGTTGTAGTGCGTTGTGTTGCAGTACTTTGCTTTGTGTTACTTTGCCTTGTGTTGTACTGCATTGCGTTACTTTGCGTTGTGTTACTTTGCGTTGTGTTACTTTGCGTTGTGTTTCGACGCGTTGTGTTACTTTGCCTTGTGTTACTTTGCCTTGTGTGACTTCGCCTTGTTTTAGTTTGCCTTGTGTTGTAATGTGTTGCGTTACTTTGCATTGTGTTACTTTGCGTTGCATTAATTTGCCTTGCGTTGTAATGTATTACGTTACTGTGCCTTGCGTTACTTTGCATTGCGTTACTTTGCGTTGTGTTACTTTGCGTTGTGTTACTTTGCGTTGTGTTACTTTGCATTGTGTTGCTTTGCATTGTGTTACTTTGCATTGTGTTTTAGTGTGTTGCATTACTTTGCGTTGTGTTACTTTGCCGTGTGTTAATTTGCGTTGTGTTACTTTGCGTTATGTTACTTTGCATTGTGTTACTTTTTGTTACGTTACTTTGCCTTGTGTTGTAGTGTGTTGCATTGCCTTACTTTGCGTTGTGTTACTTTGCATTGTGTTAATTTGCGTTGCGTTTCTTTGCGTTGCGTTACTTTGCATTGCGTTAGTTTGCATTGTTACTTTGCTTTACATTACTTTGCGTTGTGTTACTTTGTGTTGTGTTACTTTGCCTTGTGTTGTAATGTGTTGCGTTACTTTGCGTTGCGTTACTTTGCGTTGTGTTACTTTGTGTTGCGTTACTTTGTGTTGCGTTACTTTGTGTTGCGTTACTTTACCTTGTGTTGTAATGTGTTGCATTACTTTGCGTTACTCTGCTTTGCGTTACTTTGCGTTGCGTTACTTTGCGTTGCGTTACTTTGCGTTGTGTTACTTTGCGTTGTGTTAATTTGCGTTGTTACTTTGCGTTGCATTGGTTTGCATTGTTACTTGGCGTTATGTTACTTTGCGTTACGTTACTTTCCCTTTTGTTGTAATGTGTTGCGTTACTTTGCGTTGCGTTACTCTGCGTTGTGTTACTTTGCGTTGTGTTACTTTGCGTTGTTTTACTTTACATTGTGTTGTAGTGTGTTGCATTACTTTGTGTTGTGTTACTTTGCATTGTGTTAATTTGCGTTGCGTTTCTTTGCGTTGCGTTACTTTAAATTGCGTTAGTTTGTATTGTTACTTTGCGTTACATTACTTTGCGTTGTGTTACTTTGTGTTGTGTTACTTTGTGTTGTGTTACTTTGCCTTGTGTTGTAATGTGTTGCGTTACTTTGCGTTGCGTTACTTTGCGTTGCGTTACTTAGCGTTGCGTTACTTTGCGTTGCGTTACATTGCGTTCTGTTACTTTGTGTTGCGTTACTTTGTGTTGCGTTACTTTACCTTGTGTTGTAATGTGTTGTCATTACTTTGCGTTACTCTTCTTTGCGTTACTTTGCGTTGCGTTACTTTGCGTTGCGTTACTTTGCGTTGTGTTACTTTGCATTGTGTTACTTTGTGTTGCGTTACTTTGCCTTTTGTTGTAGTGCGTTGCCTTACTTTGTGTTACGTTACTGTGCGTTGTCTTACTTTGCGTTGCATTACTTTGCGTTTCAATACTTAGCATTGTATTACTTTGCGTTGCGTTACTTTGCGTTGTGTTACTTTGCGTTACTTTACATTGCGTTACTTTGCGTTGTGTTACTTTGCCTTGTATTGTAGTGCTTTGCGTTGCATTGCTTTGCGTTGTGTTACTTTGCGTTGCGTTACTTTGCCTTGTGTTGTTATGTGTTGCGTTACTTTGCGTTGCGTTACTTTGCGTTAGGTTACTTTGCGTTGCGTGACTTTGTGTTGCTTTACTTTGCGTTGTGTTAATTTGCGTTGTGTTGCAGTGCGTTGCGTTCCTTTGCGTTGTGTTACTTTGCGTTGTGTTACTTTGCGTTGCCTTATTTTGCGTTGCGTTACTTTGCCTTGTGTCGTAGAACGTTGCATTACTTTGTGTTGTGTTACTTTGCGTTGCATTACTTTGCATTGTGTTACTTTGCGTTGCGTTACTTTGCCTTGTGTTGTTATGTGTTGCGTTACTTTGCGTTGTGTAACTTTGCGTTGCGTTACTTTGCCTTGTGTTTCTTTGCGTTGTGTTACTTTGCATTGCTTTACTTTGCGTTGTGTTAATTTGTGTTGCATTACTTTGTGTTGCGTTACTTTGTGTTGCGTTACTTTGTGTTGTGTTACTTTGCATTGCATTACTTTGCCTTGTGTTATGATGTGTTGCGTTACTTTACCTTGTGTTGCTTTGCCTTGTGTTGTAGTGCGTTGCGTTGCATTACTTTGCATTGCGTTAGTTTGCATTCTTACTTTGCGTTACATTACTTTGCATTGTGTTACTTTGTGTTTTGTTACTTTGTGTTGTGTTACTTTGCCTTGTGTTGTAATGTGTTGCGTTACTCTGCGTTGCGTTACTTTGCGTTGCGTTACTTTGCGTTGTGTTACTTTGTGTTGCCTTACTTTGTGTTGCGTTACTTTACGTTGTGTTGTAATGTGTTGCATTACTTTGCGTTACTCTGCTTTGCGTTACTTTGCGTTGCGTTACTTTGCGTTGTGTTACTTTGCGTTGTGTTACTTTGTGTTGCGTTACTTTGCCTTGTGTTGTAGTGCGTTGCCTTACTTTGCGTTACGTTACTTTACATTGTCTTACTTTGCGTTGCATTACTTTGCATTGTGTTACTTTGCGTTACTTTATATTGCGTTACTTTGTTGTGTTACTTATCCTTGTATTGTAGTGCTTTGCGTTGCATTACTTTGCGTTGCGTTACTTTGCCTTGTGTTGTTATGTGTTGCGTTACTTTGCGTTGCGTTACTTTGCGTTGCGTTACTTTGCGTTGCGTTACTTTGCATTGTGTTACTTTGCAATGCGTTACTTTGCGTTGTGTTACTTTACGTTGCGTTACTTTACGTTGCGTTACTTTGCGTTGTGTTGTAGTATGTTGCGTTACTTTGCGTTGTGTTACTTTCCGTTGTGTTACTTTGCGTTGCCTTACTTTGCGTTGCGTTACATTGCCTTGTGTTGTAGTGCGTTGCCTTACTTTGCGTTGCGTTACTTTGCGTTGTCTTACTTTGCGTTGCATTACTTTGCGTTTCAATACTTAGCATTGTATTACTTTGCGTTGCGTTACTTTGAGTTGTGTTACTTTGCGTTGTGTTACTTTGCGTTGTGTTACTTTGCCTTGTGTTACTTCGCCTTGTGTTACTTTGCCTTGTGTTGTAGTGTGTTGCGTTGCCATACTTCGCCTTGTGTTATTTTGCCTTGTGTTGTAGTGTGTTGCGTTGCCTTACTTTGCGTTGTGTTACTTTGCGTTATGTTACTTTGCGTTGCGGTTACTTTGCGTTGCGTTACTTTGCCTTGTGTTGTAATGTGTTGTGTTACTTTGCGTTGTTTTTTTGTTGCTTTGCATTGTGTTACTTTGCCTTGTTTTGTAGTGCGTTGTGTTACTTTGCGTTGTGCTAATTTGCGTTGTGTTACTTTGCGTTATGTTACTTTGCGTTGCGTTATTTTGCTTTGCTTTACTTTGCGTTGCGTTACTTTACGTTGCGTTACTTTGCCTTGCATTACTTTGCATTGTTACTTTGCGTTATGTTACTTTGCGTTGTGTTTCTTTGCGTTGTGTTACTTTGCATTGCGTTACTTTGCCTTGTGTTGTAATGTGTTGCGTTACTTTGCGTTGCGTTACTTTGTGTTGCGTTACTTTGCGTTGCGTTGTAGTGCGTTTCGTTACATTGCTTTGCGCTGCGTTACTTTGCCTTGTGGTGTACTGCATTGCGTTACTTTGCGTTGTGTTACTTTGCATTGTGTTACTTTGTGTTGTGTTACTTTGCGTTGTGTTACTTTGTGTTGTGTTACATTGCCTTGTGTTGTAGTGCGTTGCGTTGCATTACTTTCCATTGTGTTACTTTACGTTGCTTTCCTATCCTTACTTTGCTTTGTGTTGTAATGTGTTGTGTTACTTTGCGTTGCGTTATTTTGCGTTGTGTTACTTTGCGTTGCATTACTCTGCATTGCGTTACTTTGCCTTGTGTTGTAATGTGTTGCATTACTTTGCGTTGTGTTACTTTGTTGTGTGTTACTTTGCGTTGTGTTTTAGCGCGTTGTATTGCTTTACTTTGCATTGCGTTGCTTTGCTTTGCGTTACTTCACCTTGTGTTGTAATTTGTTGCGTGACTTTGCGTTGTGTTACTTTGTTTTTTTTTGTTGTGTTACTTTGCCTTGTGTTAATTTGCTTTGTGTTTCTTTGCGTTGTGTTGTAGTGTGTTGAGTTGTGTTACTTTGCATTGTGTTACATTGCCTTGTGTTGTACTGCATTGCGTTACTTTGCATTGTGTTACTTTGCGTTGTGTTACTTTGAGTTGTATTACATTGCCTTGTGTTGTAGTGGTTTGCGTTGCATTACTTTCCATTGTGTTACATTATGTTGCTTTACTTTGCCTCGTGTTGTAATGTGTTACGTTACTTTGGTTTGTGTTACTTTGCGTTGTGTTACTTTGCGTTGTTTGCTTTCTATTGTGTTACATTGTCTTGTGTTGCGTTGCATTACTCTGCGTTGTGTTACTTTGTGTTGCGTTACTTTGCCTTGTGTTGTTATGCGTTGCGTTACTTTGCGTTGCGTTACTTTGCGTTGCGTTACTTTGCGTTGTGTTGCTTTGCAATGTGTTACTTTGCATTGTGTTGTAGTGTGTTGCATTA
Organism: Pterois miles; assembly: GCA_947000775.1. Lineage (NCBI taxonomy): Eukaryota > Metazoa > Chordata > Actinopteri > Perciformes > Scorpaenidae > Pterois > Pterois miles. The sequence continues at coordinate 79,095 of CAMQGK010000059.1, read as the reverse complement.
ATTTGCGTTGTGTTACTTTGCCTTGTGTTAATTTGCGTTGTGTTACTTTGCGTTGTGTTACTTTGTGTTGCGTTACTTTGCCTTGTGTTGTAGTGTGTTGCGTTGCCTTACTTTGCGTTGTGTTAATTTGCGTTGTTTTTTTACTTTGCGTTGTGTTACTTTGTGTTGCTTTACTTTGCGTTGCGTTACTTTGCCTTGTGTTGTAGTGTGTTGCGTTGCCTTACTTTGCGTTGTGTTACTTTGCGTTATGTTACTTTGCGTTGCGTTACTTTGCGTTGCGTTACTTTGCGTTGCGTTACTTTGCGTTGCGCTAGTTTGATTGTTACTTTGCCTTGTGTTGTAATGTGTTGTGTTACTTTGCGTTGCATTACTTTGCGTTGTGTTTCTTTGCGTTGCGTTACTTTGCCTTGTGTTGTAATGTGTTGTGTTACTTTGCGTTGCGTTATTTTGAATTGTGTTACTTTGCGTTGTGTTGCTTTGCATTGTGTTACTTTGCCTTGTTTTGTCGTGCGTTGCGTTGCTTTAATTTGCGTTGCGCTAATTTGCGTTGTGTTACTTTCCCTTGTGTTACTTTGCATTGTGTTACTTTGCGTTGAGTTACTTTTCCTTGTGTTGTAATATGTTGCGTTACTTTGCGTTGCGTTACTTTGCGTTGCGTTACTTTGCGTTGCGTTACTTTGCGTTTTGTTACTTGGCGTTTTGTTACTTGGCGTTTTGTTACTTGGCGTTGTGTTACTTTGTGTTGTTTTACTTTGCATTGTGTTACTTTGCATTGTGATGTAGTGTGTTGCATTACTTTGCGTTGTGTTACTTTTTACTTTAATTTGCGTTGCGGTTCTTTGCTTTGCGTTACTTTGCATTGCGTTAGTTTGCATTGTTACTTTGCGTTACATTACTTTGCGTTGTGTTACTTTGTGTTGCGTTACTTTGCCTTGTGTTGTAGTGTGTTGCGTTTCCTTACTTTGCGTTGTGTTAATTGGCGTTGTGTTACTTTGCGTTGCGTTACTTTGCGTTGCGTTACTTTGCGTTGACGTTACTTTGCATTGTTACTTTGCGTTATGTTACTTTGCGTTGCGTTACTTTGCGTTGTGTTACTTTGCGTTGTGTTACTTTGCGTTGTGTTGCTTGGCATTGTGTTACTTTGCCTTGTTTTGTAGTGCGTTGCGTTACTTTGCGTTGTGCTAATTTGCGTTGTGTTACTTTGCGTTATGTTACTTTGCGTTGCTTGACTTTGCGTTGCGTTACTTTGCGTTGCGTTACTTTGCGTTGCGTTACTTTGCATTGTTACTTTGCGTTATGTTACTTTGTGTTGCGTTACTTAGCGTTGCGTTACTTTGCCTTGTGTTGTAATGTGTTGCGTTACTTTGCGTTGTTTTACATTGCCTTGTATTGTAGTGCTTTGCGTTGCATTACTTTGCGTTGTGTTACTTTGCGTTGCGTTACTTTGCCTTGTGTTGTTAATTGTTGCGTTACTTTGCGTTGCGTTACTTTGCGTTGCGTTACTTTGCGTTGTGTTACTTTGCGTTGTGTTGCTTGGCATTGTGTTACTTTGCCTTGTTTTGTAGTGCGTTGCGTTGCGTTGTGTTACTTTGCGTTGTGCTAATTTGCGTTGTGTTACTTTGCGTTATGTTACTTTGCGTTGCTTTACTTTGCGTTGCGTTACTTTGCGTTGCGTTACTTTGCGTTGCGTTACTTTGCATTGTTACTTTGCGTTATGTTACTTTGTGTTGCGTTACTTAGCGTTGCGTTACTTTGCATTGTGTTGTAATGTGTTGCGTTATTTTGCGTTGTTTTACATTGCCTTGTATTGTAGTGCTTTGCGTTGCATTACTTTGCGTTGTGTTACTTTGCGTTGCGTTACTTTGCGTTGTGTTGTTATGTGTTACATTACTTTGTGTTGTGTTACTTTGCGTTGCATTACTTTACGTTGCATTACTTTGCGTTGCGCCATTTAGCATTGTGTTACTTTGCGTTGTGTTACTTTGCGTTATGTTACTTTGCATTGTGTTACTTTTTGATGCGTTACTTTGCCTTGTGTTGTAGTGTTTTGCGTTGCCTTACTTTGCGTTGTGTTACTTTGCGTTCTGTTACTTTGTGTTGCGTTACTTTGTGTTGCGTTACTTTACCTTGTGTTGTCATGTGTTGCATTACTTTGCGTTACTCTACTTTGCGTTACTTTGCGTTGCGTTACTTTGCGTTGTGTTACTTTGCGTTGTGTTACTTTGCGTTGTGTTACTTTGTGTTGCGTTACTTTGCCTTTTGTTGTAGTGCGTTGCCTTACTTTGCGTTACGTTACTGTGCGTTGTCTTACTTTGCGTTGCATTACTTTGCGTTTCAGTACTTAGCATTGTATTACTTTGCGTTGCGTTACTTTGCGTTGTGTTACTTTGCGTTACTTTACATTGCGTTACTTTGCGTTGTGTTACTTTGCCTTGTATTGTAGTGCTTTGAGTTGCATTACTTTGCGTTGTGTTACTTTGCGTTGCGTTACTTTGCCTTGTGTTGTTATGTGTTGCGTTACTTTGCGTTGCGTTACTTTGCGTTAGGTTACTTTGCGTTGCGTGACTTTGCGTTGCTTTGCTTTGCGTTGTGTTACTTTGCGTTGTGTTGTAGTGCGTTGCGTTCCTTTGCGTTGTTACTTTGCGTTGTGTTACTTTGCGTTGCCTTATTTTGCGTTGCGTTACTTTGCCTTGTGTCGTAGAACGTTGCATTACTTTGTGTTGTGTTACTTTGCGTTGCATTACTTTGCATTGTGTTACTTTGCGTTGGGTTACTTTGCCTTGTGTTGTTATGTGTTGTGTTACTTTGCGTTGTGTAACTTTGCGTTGCGTTACTTTGCCTTGTGTTTCTTTGCGTTGTGTTACTTTGCATTGCTTTACTTTGCGTTGTGTTAATTTGTGTTGCATTACTTTGCGTTGCATTACTTTGTGTTGCATTACTTTACCTTGTGTTGTAATGTGTTGCATTACTTTGCGTTACTCTGCTTTGCGTTACTTTGCGTTGCGTTACTTTGCGTTGTGTTACTTTGCGTTATGTTACTTTGCGTTGCGTTACTTTGCGTTGCGTTAATTTGTCTTGTGTTGTAATGTGTTACTTTACTTTGTCTTGTGTTGTAATGTGTTACTTTACTTTGCGTTGCGTTACTTTGCGTTGCGTTAGTTTGCTTTGTGTATAAGTGCGTTGTGTTGCATTACTTTGCGTTGTGTTACTTTGCCTTGTGTTGTACTGCGTTGCGTTACTTTGCGTTGTGTTACTTTGTTTTGTGTTGTAATGTGTTGCGTTACTTTGCGTTGCGTTACTTTGCGTTGCGTTACTTTGCGTTGCGTTACTTTGCGTTGCGTTACTTTGCCTTGTGTTGTAGTGCGTTGTGTTGCAGTACTTTGCTTTGTGTTACTTTGCCTTGTGTTGTACTGCATTGCGTTACTTTGCGTTGTGTTACTTTGCGTTGTGTTACTTTGCGTTGTGTTTCGACGCGTTGTGTTACTTTGCCTTGTGTTACTTTGCCTTGTGTTACTTCGCCTTGTTTTAGTTTGCCTTGTGTTGTAATGTGTTGCGTTACTTTGCATTGTGTTACTTTGCGTTGCATTAATTTGCCTTGCGTTGTAATGTATTACGTTACTGTGCCTTGCGTTACTTTGCATTGCGTTACTTTGCGTTGTGTTACTTTGCGTTGTGTTACTTTGCGTTGTGTTACTTTGCATTGTGTTGCTTTGCATTGTGTTACTTTGCATTGTGTTGTAGTGTGTTGCATTACTTTGCGTTGTGTTACTTTGCCGTGTGTTAATTTGCGTTGTGTTACTTTGCGTTATGTTACTTTGCATTGTGTTACTTTTTGTTGCGTTACTTTGCCTTGTGTTGTAGTGTGTTGCATTGCCTTACTTTGCGTTGTGTTACTTTGCATTGTGTTAATTTGCGTTGCGTTTCTTTGCGTTGCGTTACTTTGCATTGCGTTAGTTTGCATTGTTACTTTGCTTTACATTACTTTGCGTTGTGTTACTTTGTGTTGTGTTACTTTGCCTTGTGTTGTAATGTGTTGCGTTACTTTGCATTGCGTTAGTTTGCATTGTTACTTTGCTTTACATTACTTTGCGTTGTGTTACTTTGCGTTGCGTTACTTTGTGTTGCGTTACTTTGTGTTGCGTTACTTTGTGTTGCGTTACTTTACCTTGTGTTGTAATGTGTTGCATTACTTTGCGTTACTCTGCTTTGCGTTACTTTGCGTTGCGTTACTTTGCGTTGCGTTACTTTGCGTTGTGTTACTTTGCGTTGTGTTAATTTGCGTTGTTACTTTGCGTTGCATTGGTTTGCATTGTTACTTGGCGTTATGTTACTTTGCGTTACGTTACTTTCCCTTTTGTTGTAATGTGTTGCGTTACTTTGCGTTGTGTTACTCTGCGTTGTGTTACTTTGCGTTGTGTTACTTTGCGTTGTTTTACTTTGCATTGTGTTGTAGTGTGTTGCATTACTTTGTGTTGTGTTACTTTGCATTGTGTTAATTTGCGTTGCGTTTCTTTGCGTTGCGTTACTTTAAATTGCGTTAGTTTGTATTGTTACTTTGCGTTACATTACTTTGCGTTGTGTTACTTTGTGTTGTGTTACTTTGTGTTGTGTTACTTTGCCTTGTGTTGTAATGTGTTGCGTTACTTTGCGTTGCGTTACTTTGCGTTGCGTTACTTAGCGTTGCGTTAGTTTGCGTTGCGTTACTTTGCGTTCTGTTACTTTGTGTTGCGTTACTTTGTGTTGCGTTACTTTACCTTGTGTTGTAATGTGTTGCATTACTTTGCGTTACTCTTCTTTGCGTTACTTTGCGTTGCGTTACTTTGCTTTGTGTTACTTTGCGTTGTGTTACTTTGCATTGTGTTACTTTGTGTTGCGTTACTTTGCCTTTTGTTGTAGTGCGTTGCCTTACTTTGTGTTACGTTACTGTGCGTTGTCTTACTTTGCGTTGCATTACTTTGCGTTTCAATACTTAGCATTGTATTACTTTGCGTTGCGTTACTTTGCGTTGTGTTACTTTGCGTTACTTGACATTGCGTTACTTTGCGTTGTGTTACTTTGCCTTGTATTGTAGTGCTTTGCGTTGCATTGCTTTGCGTTGTGTTACTTTGCGTTGCGTTACTTTGCCTTGTGTTGTTATGTGTTGCGTTACTTTGCGTTGCGTTACTTTGCGTTAGGTTACTTTGCGTTGCGTGACTTTGTGTTGCTTTACTTTGCGTTGTGTTACTTTGCGTTGTGTTGCAGTGCGTTGCGTTCCTTTGCGTTGTGTTACTTTGCGTTGTGTTACTTTGCGTTGCCTTATTTTGCATTGCGTTACTTTGCCTTGTGTCGTAGAACGTTGCATTACTTTGTGTTGTGTTACTTTGCGTTGCATTACTTTGCATTGTGTTACTTTGCGTTGCGTTACTTTGCCTTGTGTTGTTATGTGTTGCGTTACTTTGCGTTGTGTAACTTTGCGTTGCGTTACTTTGCCTTGTGTTTCTTTGCGTTGTGTTACTTTGCATTGCTTTACTTTGCGTTGTGTTAATTTGTGTTGCATTACTTTGTGTTGCGTTACTTTGTGTTGCGTTACTTTGTGTTGTGTTACTTTGCATTGCATTACTTTGCCTTGTGTTATGATGTGTTGCGTTACTTTACCTTGTGTTGCTTTGCCTTGTGTTGTAGTGCGTTGCGTTGCATTACTTTGCATTGCGTTAGTTTGCATTCTTACTTTGCGTTACATTACTTTGTGTTGTGTTACTTTGTGTTTTGTTACTTTGTGTTGTGTTACTTTGCCTTGTGTTGTAATGTGTTGCGTTACTCTGCGTTGCGTTACTTTGCGTTGCGTTACTTTGCGTTGTGTTACTTTGTGTTGCCTTACTTTGTGTTGCGTTACTTTACGTTGTGTTGTAATGTGTTGCATTACTTTGCGTTACTCTGCTTTGCGTTACTTTGCGTTGCGTTACTTTGCGTTGTGTTACTTTGCGTTGTGTTACTTTGCGTTGTCTTACTTTGTGTTGCGTTACTTTGCCTTGTGTTGTAGTGCGTTGCCTTACTTTGCGTTACGTTACTTTACATTGTCTTACTTTGCGTTGCATTACTTTGCGTTGTGTTACTTTGCGTTACTTTATATTGCGTTACTTTGTTGTGTTACTAATCCTTGTATTGTAGTGCTTTGCATTGCATTACTTTGCGTTGCGTTACTTTGCCTTGTGTTGTTATGTGTTGCGTTACTTTGCGTTGCGTTACTTTGCGTTGCGTTACTTTGCGTTGCGTTACTTTGCATTGTGTTACTTTGCAATGCGTTACTTTGCGTTGTGTTACTTTACGTTGCGTTACTTTGCCTCGTGTTGTAGTATGTTGCGTTACTTTGCGTTGTGTTACTTTCCGTTGTGTTACTTTGCGTTGCCTTACTTTGCGTTGCGTTACATTGCCTTGTGTTGTAGTGCGTTGCCTTACTTTGCGTTGCGTTACTTTGCGTTGTCTTACTTTGCGTTGCATTACTTTGCGTTTCAATACTTAGCATTGTATTACTTTGCGTTGCGTTACTTTGAGTTGTGTTACTTTGCGTTACTTTACATTGCGTTACTTTGCATTGTGTTACTTTGCCTTGTGTTGTACTGCCTTGCGTTACTCTGCGTTATGTTACTTTTTGTTTCGTTACTTTGCGTTGCGTTACTTTGTCTTGTGTTGTAATGTGTTGCGTTACTTTGCGTTGCGTTACTTTGCGTTGCGTTACTTTGCGTTGCGTTACTTTGCCTTGTGTTGTAGTGCGTTGCGTTGCAGTACTTTGCGTTGTGTTACTTTGCCTTATGTTGTACTGCATTGCGTTACTTTGCGTTGTGTTACTTTGCATTGTGTTACTTTGCGTTGCGTTACTTTGCCTTGTGTTGTAGAACATTGTGTTACTTTGCGTTGCTTTACTTTGCCTTGTGTAGTAATGTATTACGTTACTTTGTGTTGTGTTACTTTGTGTTGTGTTACTTTGCCTTGTGTTGTAATGTGTTGCGTTACTTTGCGTTGCGTTACTTTGCGTTGTGTTACTTTGTGTTGCGTTACTTTGTGTTGCGTTACTTTACCTTGTGTTGTAATGTGTTGCATTACTTTGCGTTACTCTGCTTTGCATTACTTTGCGTTGCGTTACTTTGCGTTGCGTTACTTTGCGTTGCGTTACTTTGCGTTGCGTTACTTTGCGTTGTGTTACTTTGCGTTGTGTTACTGTGCGTTGTTTTACTTTGCGTTGTGTTACTTTGCGTTGTTTTACTTTGCATTGTGTTGTAGTGTGTTGCATTACTTTGTGTTGTGTTACTTTGCATTGTGTTGTAGTGCGTTGCGTTGCATTACTTTCCATTGTGTTACTTTACGTTGCTTTCCTATCCTTACTTTGCTTTGTGTTGTAATGTGTTGTGTTACTTTGCGTTGCGTTATTTTGCGTTGTGTTACTTTGCGTTGCATTACTCTGCATTGCGTTACTTTGCCTTGTGTTGTAATGTGTTGCATTACTTTGCGTTGTGTTACTTTGTTGTGTGTTACTTTGCGTTGTGTTTTAGCGCGTTGTATTGCTTTACTTTGCATTGCGTTGCTTTGCTTTGCGTTACTTCACCTTGTGTTGTAATTTGTTGCGTGACTTTGCGTTGTGTTACTTTGTTTTGTTGTGTTACTTTGCCTTGTGTTAATTTGCTTTGTGTTTCTTTGCGTTGTGTTGTAGTGTGTTGAGTTGTGTTACTTTGCATTGTGTTACATTGCCTTGTGTTGTACTGCATTGCGTTACTTTGCATTGTGTTACTTTGCGTTGTGTTACTTTGAGTTGTGTTACATTGCCTTGTGTTGTAGTGGTTTGCGTTGCATTACTTTCCATTGTGTTACATTATGTTGCTTTACTTTGCCTCGTGTTGTAATGTGTTACGTTACTTTGGTTTGTGTTACTTTGCGTTGTGTTACTTTGCGTTGTTTGCTTTCTATTGTGTTACATTGTCTTGTGTTGCGTTGCATTACTCTGCGTTGTGTTACTTTGTGTTGCGTTACTTTGCCTTGTGTTGTTATGCGTTGCGTTACTTTGCGTTGCGTTACTTTGCGTTGCGTTACTTTGCGTTGTGTTGCTTTGCAATGTGTTACTTTGCATTGTGTTGTAGTGTGTTGCATTAATTTGCGTTGTGTTACTTTGCCTTGTGTTAATTTGTGTTGTGTTACTTTGCGTTGTGTTACTTTGTGTTGCGTTACTTTGCCTTGTGTTGTAGTGTGTTGCGTTGCCTTACTTTGCGTTGTGTTAATTTGCGTTGTTACTTTGCGTTGTGTTACTTTGCGTTGCTTTACTTTGCGTTGCGTTACTTTGCCTTGTGTTGTAGTGTGTTGCGTTGCTTTTTTTTTTTTTTTTTTTTTTTCTTCTTTTTTTTTTCTTTTTTTTCTTCCTAGTTTGCATTGTTACTTTCCTTGTGTTGTAATGTGTTGTGTTACTTTCGTTCATTACTTTTTGTTTCTTTGCGTTGCGTTACTTTGCCTTGTGTTGTAATGTGTTGTGTTACTTTGCGTTGCGTTATTTTGAATTGTGTTACTTTGCGTTGTGTTGCTTTGCATTGTGTTACTTTGCCTTGTTTTGTCGTGCGTTGCGTTGCTTTAATTTGCGTTGCGCTAATTTGCGTTGTGTTACTTTGCCTTGTGTTACTTTGCATTGTGTTACTTTGCGTTGAGTTACTTTTCCTTGTGTTGTAACATGTTGCGTTACTTTGCGTTGCGTTACTTTGCGTTGCGTTACTTTGCGTTTTGTTACTTGGCGTTTTGTTACTTGGCGTTTTGTTACTTGGCGTTGTGTTACTTTGTGTTGTTTTACTTTGCATTGTGTTACTTTGCATTGTGATGTAGTGTGTTGCATTACTTTGCGTTGTGTTACTTTGCTTGCTTTAATTTGCGTTGCGGTTCTTTGCGTTGCGTTACTTTGCATTGCGTTAGTTTGCATTGTTACTTTGCGTTACATTACTTTGCGTTGTGTTACTTTGTGTTGCGTTACTTTGCCTTGTGTTGTAGTGTGTTGCGTTTCCTTACTTTGCGTTGTGTTAATTGGCGTTGTGTTACTTTGCGTTGCGTTACTTTGCGTTGCGTTACTTTGCGTTGACGTTACTTTGCATTGTTACTTTGCGTTATGTTACTTTGCGTTGCGTTACTTTGCGTTGTGTTACTTTGCGTTGTGTTACTTTGCGTTGTGTTGCTTGGCATTGTGTTACTTTGCCTTGTTTTGTAGTGCGTTGCGTTACTTTGCGTTGTGCTAATTTGCGCTGTGTTACTTTGCGTTATGTTACTTTGCGTTGCTTGACTTTGCGTTGCGTTACTTTGCGTTGTTAGTTTGCGTTATGTTACTTTGTGTTGCGTTACTTAGCGTTGCGTTACTTTGCCTTGTGTTGTAATGTGTTGCGTTACTTTGCGTTGTTTTACATTGCCTTGTATTGTAGTGCTTTGCGTTGCATTACTTTGCGTTGTGTTACTTTGCGTTGCGTTACTTTGCCTTGTGTTGTTAATTGTTGCGTTACTTTGCGTTGCGTTACTTTGCGTTGCGTTACTTTGCGTTGTGTTACTTTGCGTTGTGTTGCTTGGCATTGTGTTACTTTGCCTTGTTTTGTAGTGCGTTGCGTTGTGTTACTTTGCGTTGTGCTAATTTGCGTTGTGTTACTTTGCGTTATGTTACTTTGCGTTGCTTTACTTTGCGTTGCGTTACTTTGCGTTGCGTTACTTTGCGTTGCGTTACTTTGCGTTGCGTTACTTTGCATTGTTACTTTGCGTTATGTTACTTTGTGTTGCGTTACTTAGCGTTGCGTTACTTTGCATTGTGTTGTAATGTGTTGCGTTATTTTGCGTTGTTTTACATTGCCTTGTATTGTAGTGCTTTGCGTTGCATTACTTTGCGTTGTGTTACTTTGCGTTGCGTTACTTTGCCTTGTGTTGTTATGTGTTACATTACTTTGTGTTGTGTTACTTTGCGTTGCATTACTTTACGTTGCATTACTTTGCGTTGCGCCATTTAGCATTGTGTTACTTTGCGTTGTGTTACTTTGCGTTATGTTACTTTGCATTGTGTTACTTTTTGATGCGTTACTTTGCCTTGTGTTGTAGTGTTTTGCGTTGCCTTACTTTGCGTTGTGTTACTTTGCGTTCTGTTACTTTGTGTTGCGTTACTTTGTGTTGCGTTACTTTACCTTGTGTTGTCATGTGTTGCATTACTTTGCGTTACTCTACTTTGCGTTACTTTGCGTTGCGTTACTTTGCGTTGTGTTACTTTGCGTTGTGTTACTTTGCGTTGTGTTACTTTGTGTTGCGTTACTTTGCCTTTTGTTGTAGTGCGTTGCCTTACTTTGCGTTACGTTACTGTGCGTTGTCTTACTTTGCGTTGCATTACTTTGCGTTTCAATACTTAGCATTGTATTACTTTGCGTTGCGTTACTTTGCGTTGTGTTACTTTGCGTTACTTTATATTGCGTTACTTTGCGTTGTGTTACTTTGCCTTGTATTGTAGTGCTTTGCGTTGCATTACTTTGCGTTGTGTTACTTTGCGTTGCGTTACTTTGCCTTGTGTTGTTATGTGTTGCGTTACTTTGCGTTGCGTTACTTTGCGTTAGGTTACTTTGCGTTGCGTGACTTTGCGTTGCTTTGCTTTGCGTTGTGTTACTTTGCGTTGTGTTGTAGTGCGTTGCGTTCCTTTGCGTTGTTACTTTGCGTTGTGTTACTTTGCGTTGCCTTATTTTGCGTTGCGTTACTTTGCCTTGTGTCGTAGAACGTTGCATTACTTTGTGTTGTGTTACTTTGCGTTGCATTACTTTGCATTGTGTTACTTTGCGTTGGGTTACTTTGCCTTGTGTTGTTATGTGTTGTGTTACTTTGCGTTGTGTAACTTTGCGTTGCGTTACTTTGCCTTGTGTTTCTTTGCGTTGTGTTACTTTGCATTGCTTTACTTTGCGTTGTGTTAATTTGTGTTGCATTACTTTGCGTTGCATTACTTTGTGTTGCATTACTTTACCTTGTGTTGTAATGTGTTGCATTACTTTGCGTTACTCTGCTTTGCGTTACTTTGCGTTGCGTTACTTTGCGTTGTGTTACTTTGCGTTATGTTACTTTGCGTTGCGTTACTTTGCGTTGCGTTAATTTGTCTTGTGTTGTAATGTGTTACTTTACTTTGTCTTGTGTTGTAATGTGTTACTTTACTTTGCGTTGCATTACTTTGCGTTGCGTTAGTTTGCTTTGTGTATAAGTGCGTTGTGTTGCATTACTTTGCGTTGTGTTACTTTGCCTTGTGTTGTACTGCGTTGCGTTACTTTGCGTTGTGTTACTTTGTTTTGTGTTGTAATGTGTTGCGTTACTTTGCGTTGCGTTACTTTGCGTTGCGTTACTTTGCGTTGCGTTACTTTGCCTTGTGTTGTAGTGCGTTGTGTTGCAGTACTTTGCTTTGTGTTACTTTGCCTTGTGTTGTACTGCATTGCGTTACTTTGCGTTGTGTTACTTTGCGTTGTGTTACTTTGCGTTGTGTTTCGACGCGTTGTGTTACTTTGCCTTGTGTTACTTTGCCTTGTGTGACTTCGCCTTGTTTTAGTTTGCCTTGTGTTGTAATGTGTTGCGTTACTTTGCATTGTGTTACTTTGCGTTGCATTAATTTGCCTTGCGTTGTAATGTATTACGTTACTGTGCCTTGCGTTACTTTGCATTGCGTTACTTTGCGTTGTGTTACTTTGCGTTGTGTTACTTTGCGTTGTGTTACTTTGCATTGTGTTACTTTGCATTGTGTTACTTTGCATTGTGTTTTAGTGTGTTGCATTACTTTGCGTTGTGTTACTTTGCCGTGTGTTAATTTGCGTTGTGTTACTTTGCGTTATGTTACTTTGCATTGTGTTACTTTTTGTTACGTTACTTTGCCTTGTGTTGTAGTGTGTTGCATTGCCTTACTTTGCGTTGTGGTACTTTGCATTGTGTTAATTTGCGTTGCGTTTCTTTGCGTTGCGTTACTTTGCATTGCGTTAGTTTGCATTGTTACTTTGCTTTACATTACTTTGCGTTGTGTTACTTTGTGTTGTGTTACTTTGCCTTATGTTGTAATGTGTTGTGTTACTTTGCGTTGTGTTATTTTGCGTTGTGTTACTTTGCGTTGTGTTGCTTTGCATTTTGTTACTTTGCCTTGTTTTGTAGTGCGTTACGTTACTTTGCGTTGTGCTAATTTGCGTTGTGTTACTTTGCGTTATGTTACTTTGCCTTGCGTTACTTTGCATTGTTACTTTGCGTTATGTTACTTTGCGTTGTGTTTCTTTGCGTTGTGTTACTTTGCGTTGCGTTACTTTGCCTTGTGTTGTAATGTGTTGCGTTACTTTGCGTTGTGTTACTTTGCGTTGTGTTACTTTGCGTTGTTACTTTGCGTTGTGTTACTTTGCGTTGTGTTACTTTGCGTTGTGTTACTTTCCATTCTGTTATAGTGCGTTGTGTTACTTTGCGTTGTGTTAGTTTGCGTTGCGTTACTTTGCGTTGCGTTACTTTGCGTTACTTTGCGTTGCGTTACTTTGCCTTGTGTTGTAGCAGTTGTGTTACTTTGCATTGTTTTAGTTTGTCTTGCGTTACTTTGTGTTGTGTTACTTTGCATTTTGTTACTTTGCGTTGTGTTACTTTGCATTGTGTTACTTTGCTTTTGTTACTTTCGTTCCGTTACTTTGGGTTGTATTACTTTGCGTTGTGTTACTTTGCGTTGTGTTACTTTGCCTTGCGTTACTTTGTCTTGCGTTACTTTGCTTGCGTTACTTTCGTTGCGTTACTTTGCGTTTTGTTACTTTGCGTTGTGTTACTTTGCGTTGCGTTACTTTGCGTTGCGTTACTTCGCGTTGTTTTACTTTGCGTTGTGTTACTTTGCGTTGTGTTGTAGAACATTGCGTCACTTTGCATTGTGTTACTTTGCGTTGCGTTACTTTGCCTTGCGTTACTTTGCCTTGCGTTACTTTGCCTTGTGTTGTAATGTCTTGCGTTACTTTGCGTTGTGTTACTTAGCTTTGTTACTTTGCTTGTGTTACTTTGCATTGCGTTACTTTGCGTTGCATTATTTTGCATTGGTTACTTTGTGTTGTGTTACTTTGCGTTGCTTACTTTGCGTTGTGTTACTTTGCGTTGTGTTACTTTGCGATGCGTTACTTTGCGTTGCGTTACTTTGCGTTTTGTTACTTTTCGTTGCGTTACTTTGCGTTGCGTTACTTTGCGTTGCGTTACTTTGCGTTATGTTGTAATTACTTGCGTTACTTTGCGTTGTGTTACTTTGCGTTGCGTTACTTTGCGTTGCGTTACTTTGCCTTGTGTTGTAATTACTTGCGTTACTTTGCGTTGTGTTACTTTGCGTTGTGTTACTTTGCGTTGCGTTACTTTGCGTTGCGTTACTTCGCGTTTTGTTACTTTGCGTTGTGTTGTAGAACATTGGTGACTTTGCGTTGCGTTACTTTGCGTTGCGTTACTTTGCCTTGCGTTACATTGCCTTGCGTTACTTTGCTTTTTGTAATTGTTGATTACTTTGTTGTGTTTTTTGCTTGTTACTTTCTTGTGTTACTTTGCATTGCGTTACTTTGTTGCATTACTTTGCATTGGTTACTTTTTTGTGTTACTTTTTTTTTTCTTTATTTATTTGCTTGCATTACTTTGCGTTGTGTTACTTTGCCTTATTTTATGCTTGTGTTACTTTGCATTGTGTTACTTTGTTGTGTTACTTTGCCTTGTGTTACTTTGCTTGTGTTATTGTTTGTTACTTTTCTTGCGTTACTTTGCATTGTGTTACTTTCTTGTGTTATTTTTTTTTTGTTCATTGCTATTTATTTTTAAAATATTTTATTTATTTTATTTGTATTGCTTCTTTTTTGTTATTCTGTTACTTTGCGTTGCTTACTTTGCTTGCTTATTTATTTTTATTCTTTTCTTGCTTACTTTTTTGTTTTTTTATTTTTTATTTTTCTTTTGTTATTTTCTTTAATTTTATTTTTATTAATGTTATTTCTTTCTTTTTTATGTTATCTTTTACTTTATAATTTTACTCTTCTATTTGCTTTTACTCTTGTTATTTGCCTTTTTTACACTTGCTTCTTTGCGTTTTATTTGCGTTGTGTTACTTTGCCTTGTGTTGTAGTGCGTTGCGTTGCTTACTTTGCTTGTGTTACTTTGCGTTGTGTTACTTTACGTTGCGTAACTTTGCCTTGTGTTGTAATGTGTTGCGTTACTTTGTGTTGCGTTGCTTTGCCTTGTGTTGTATTGCGTTGTTTACTTTGCGTTGTGTATTTTATTGCATTACTTTGCGTTGTGTCACTTTGCCGTGTGTTGTAGTGCGTTGCGTTGCGTTGCGTTGCTTGCGTTGTGTTGCGTTGCGTTGTGTTGCGTTGCGTTACTTTGCGTTGCGTTACTTTGCGTTGTGTTACTTTGTGTTGCGTTACTTTGTGTTGCGTTACTTTACCTTGTGTTGTAATGTGTTGCATTACTTTGCGTTACTCTGCTTTGCGTTACTTTACGTTGCGTTACTTTGCGTTGCGTTACTTTGCGTTGCGTTACTTTGCGTTGCGTTACTTTGCGTTGCGTTACTTTGCGTTGTGTTACTTTGCGTTGTGTTAATTTGCGTTGTTACTTTGCGTTGCATTGGTTTGCATTGTTACTTGGCTTATTTACTTTGCGTTACTTACTTTCCCTTTTGTTGTAATGTGTTGCGTTACTTTGCGTTGCGTTACTCTGCGTTGTGTTACTTTGCGTTGTGTTACTTTGCGTTGTTTTACTTTGCATTGTGTTGTAGAGTGTTGCATTACTTTGTGTTGTTTTACTTTGCATTGTGTTAATTTGCATTGCGTCTCTTTGCGTTGCGTTTCTTTATTGCGTTAGTTTGCATTGTTACTTTGCGTTACATTACTTTGCGTTACATTACTTTGTGTTGTGTTACTTTGTGTTGTGTTACTTTGCCTTGTGTTGTAATGTGTTGCGTTACTTTGCGTTGCGTTACTTTGCGTTGCGTTACTTTGCGTTCTGTTACTTTGTGTTGCGTTACTTTGTGTTGCGTTACTTTACCTTGTGTTGTTATGTGTTGCGTTACTTTGCGTTGCGTTACTTTGCCTTGCGTTACTTTGCGTTGCGTTACTTTGCCTTGTGTTGTTATGTGTTGCGTTACTTTGCGTTGCGTTACTTTGCCTTGCGTTACTTTGCGTTGCGTGACTTTGCGTTGCGTTACTTTGCGTTGTGTTACTTTGCGTTGTGTTGTAGTGCGTTGCATTACTTTGCGTTACTCTGCTTTGCGTTACTTTGCGTTGCGTTACTTTGCGTTGCGTTACTTTGCGTTGTGTTACTTTGCGTTGTGTTAATTTGCGTTGTTACTTTGCGTTGCATTGGTTTGCATTGTTACTTGGCGTTATGTTACTTTGCGTTACGTTACTTTCCCTTTTGTTGTAATGTGTTGCGTTACTTTGCGTTGCGTTACTCTGCGTTGTGTTACTTTGCGTTGTGTTACTTTGCGTTGTTTTACTTTGCATTGTGTTGTAGTGTGTTGCATTACTTTGTGTTGTGTTACTTTGCATTGTGTTAATTTGCGTTGCGTTTCTTTGCGTTGCGTTACTTTAAATTGCGTTAGTTTGTATTGTTACTTTGCGTTACATTACTTTGCGTTGTGTTACTTTGTGTTGTGTTACTTTGTGTTGTGTTACTTTGCCTTGTGTTGTAATGTGTTGCGTTACTTTGCGTTGCGTTACTTTGCGTTGCGTTACTTAGCGTTGCGTTACTTTGCGTTGCGTTACATTGCGTTCTGTTACTTTGTGTTGCGTTACTTTGTGTTGCATTACTTTACCTTGTGTTGTAATGTGTTGCATTACTTTGCGTTACTCTTCTTTGCGTTACTTTGCGTTGCGTTACTTTGCGTTGCGTTACTTTGCGTTGTGTTACTTTGCATTGTGTTACTTTGTGTTGCGTTACTTTGCCTTTTGTTGTAGTGCGTTGCCTTACTTTGTGTTACGTTACTGTGCGTTGTCTTACTTTGCGTTGCATTACTTTGCGTTTCAATACTTAGCATTGTATTACTTTGCGTTGCGTTACTTTGCGTTGTGTTACTTTGCGTTACTTTACATTGCGTTACTTTGCGTTGTGTTACTTTGCCTTGTATTGTAGTGCTTTGCGTTGCATTGCTTTGCGTTGTGTTACTTTGCGTTGCGTTACTTTGCCTTGTGTTGTTATGTGTTGCGTTATTTTGCGTTGCGTTACTTTGCGTTAGGTTACTTTGCGTTGCGTGACTTTGTGTTGCTTTACTTTGCGTTGTGTTAATTTGCGTTGTGTTGCAGTGCGTTGCGTTCCTTTGCGTTGTGTTACTTTGCGTTGTGTTACTTTGCGTTGCCTTATTTTGCGTTGCGTTACTTTGCCTTGTGTCGTAGAACGTTGCATTACTTTGTGTTGTGTTACTTTGCGTTGCATTACTTTGCATTGTGTTACTTTGCGTTGCGTTACTTTGCCTTGTGTTGTTATGTGTTGCGTTACTTTGCGTTGTGTAACTTTGCGTTGCGTTACTTTGCCTTGTGTTTCTTTGCGTTGTGTTACTTTGCATTGCTTTACTTTGCGTTGTGTTAATTTGTGTTGCATTACTTTGTGTTGCGTTACTTTGTGTTGCGTTACTTTGTGTTGTGTTACTTTGCATTGCATTACTTTGCCTTGTGTTATGATGTGTTGCGTTACTTTACCTTGTGTTGCTTTGCCTTGTGTTGTAGTGCGTTGCGTTGCATTACTTTGCATTGCGTTAGTTTGCATTCTTACTTTGCGTTACATTACTTTGCGTTGTGTTACTTTGTGTTTTGTTACTTTGTGTTGTGTTACTTTGCCTTGTGTTGTAATGTGTTGCGTTACTCTGCGTTGCGTTACTTTGCGTTGCGTTACTTTGCGTTGTGTTACTTTGTGTTGCCTTACTTTGTGTTGCGTTACTTTACGTTGTGTTGTAATGTGTTGCATTACTTTGCGTTACTCTGCTTTGCGTTACTTTGCGTTGCGTTACTTTGCGTTGTGTTACTTTGCGTTGTGTTACTTTGTGTTGCGTTACTTTGCCTTGTGTTGTAGTGCGTTGCCTTACTTTGCGTTACGTTACTTTACATTGTCTTACTTTGCGTTGCATTACTTTGCATTGTGTTACTTTGCGTTACTTTATATTGCGTTACTTTGTTGTGTTACTTATCCTTGTATTGTAGTGCTTTGCGTTGCATTACTTTGCGTTGCGTTACTTTGCCTTGTGTTGTTATGTGTTGCGTTACTTTGCGTTGCGTTACTTTGCGTTGCGTTACTTTGCGTTGCGTTACTTTGCATTGTGTTACTTTGCAATGCGTTACTTTGCGTTGTGTTACTTTACGTTGCGTTACTTTGCCTCGTGTTGTAGTATGTTGCGTTACTTTGCGTTGTGTTACTTTCCGTTGTGTTACTTTGCGTTGCCTTACTTTGCGTTGCGTTACATTGCCTTGTGTTGTAGTGCGTTGCCTTACTTTGCGTTGCGTTACTTTGCGTTGTCTTACTTTGCGTTGCATTACTTTGCGTTTCAATACTTAGCATTGTATTACTTTGCGTTGCGTTACTTTGAGTTGTGTTACTTTGCGTTACTTTACATTGCGTTACTTTGCGTTGTGTTACTTTGCCTTGTGTTGTACTGCCTTGCGTTACTCTGCGTTATGTTACTTTTTGTTTCGTTACTTTGCGTTGCGTTACTTTGTCTTGTGTTGTAATGTGTTGCGTTACTTTGCGTTGCGTTACTTTGCGTTGCGTTACTTTGCCTTGTGTTGTAGTGCGTTGCGTTGCAGTACTTTGCGTTGTGTTACTTTGCCTTATGTTGTACTGCATTGCGTTACTTTGCGTTGTGTTACTTTGCATTGTGTTACTTTGCGTTGCGTTACTTTGCCTTGTGTTGTAGAACATTGTGTTACTTTGCGTTGCTTTACTTTGCCTTGTGTAGTAATGTATTACGTTACTTTGTGTTGTGTTACTTTGTGTTGTGTTACTTTGCCTTGTGTTGTAATGTGTTGCGTTACTTTGCGTTGCGTTACTTTGCGTTGTGTTACTTTGTGTTGCGTTACTTTGTGTTGCGTTACTTTGTGTTGCGTTACTTTACCTTGTGTTGTAATGTGTTGCATTACTTTGCGTTACTCTGCTTTGCATTACTTTGCGTTGCGTTACTTTGCGTTGCGTTACTTTGCGTTGCGTTACTTTGCGTTGTGTTACTTTGCGTTGTTTTACTTTGCATTGTGTTGTAGTGTGTTGCATTACTTTGTGTTGTGTTACTTTGCATTGTGTTAATTTGCGTTGTTTTTTTTTTTTTTTTTTTTTTTTTTTTTTTTTTTTTTTTTTTTTTTTTTTTGTTACTTTGTGTTGCGTTACTTTGCCTTTTGTTGTAGTGCGTTGCCTTACTTTGCGTTACGTTACTGTGCGTTGTCTTACTTTGCGTTGCATTACTTTGCGTTGTGTTACTTTGCGTTGTATTACTTTGCATTGCGTTACTTTGCGTTGTGTTACTTTGCGTTACTTTACATTGCGTTACTTTGCGTTGTGTTACTTTGCCTTGTATTGTAGTGCTTTGCGTTGCATTACTTTGCGTTGTGTTACTTTGCGTTGCGTTACTTTGCCTTGTGTTGTTATGTGTTGCGTTACTTTGCGTTGCGTTACTTTGCATTGCGTTACTTTGCGTTGCGTGACTTTGCGTTGCGTTACTTTGCGTTGTGTTACTTTGCGTTGTGTTGTAATGCGTTGCGTTACTTTGCGTTGTGTTACTTTGCGTTGTGTTACTTTGCCTTGTGTTACTTTGCGTTGCCTTATTTTGCGTTGCGTTACTTTGCCTTGTGTCGTAGAACGTTGCATTACTTTGTGTTGTGTTACTTTGCGTTGCATTACTTTGCATTGTGTTACTTTGCGTTGCGTTACTTTGCCTTGTGTTGTTTTGTAATGCGTTACTTTGCGTTGTGTTTCTTTGCTTTGTGTTACTTTGCTTTGTGTTAAGTTGTGTTGCATTACTTTGCGTTGCGTTACTTTGTGTTGCATTACTTTGTGTTGCGTTACTTTGCATTGCATTACTTTGCCTTGTGTTATGATGTGTTGCGTTACTTTACCTTGTGTTGCTTTGCCTTGTGTTGTAGTGCGTTGCGTTGCATTACTTTGCATTGCGTTAGTTTGCATTGTTACTTTGCGTTACATTACTTTGCGTTGTGTTACTTTGTGTTTTGTTACTTTGTGTTGTGTTACTTTGCCTTGTGTTGTAATGTGTTGCGTTACTCTGCGTTGCGTTACTTTGCGTTGCGTTACTTTGTGTTGTGTTACTTTGTGTTGTGTTACTTTGTGTTGCGTTACTTTTTTTTTTTTTTTTTTTTTTTTTTTTTTTTTTTTTTTTTTGTGTTGCGTTACTTTGCCTTGTGTTGTAGTGCGTTGCCTTACTTTGCATTACGTTACTTTGCATTGTCTTACTTTGCGTTGCATTACTTTGCGTTTCAATACTTTGCATTGTATTACTTTGCGTAGCGTTACTTTGCGTTGTGTTACTTTGCGTTACTTTACATTGTGTTACTTTGCGTTGTGTTACTTATCCTTGTATTGTAGTGCTTTGCGTTGCATTACTTTGCGTTGTGTTACTTTGCGTTGCGTTACTTTGCCTTGTGTTGTTATGTGTTGCGTTACTTTGCGTTGCGTTACTTTGCGTTGCGTTAGTTTGCGTTGCGTTACTTTGCGTTGCGTTACTTTGCATTGTGTTACTTTGCAATGCGTTACTTTGCGTTGTGTTACTTTACGTTGCGTTACTTTGCCTTGTGTTGTAGTATGTTGCGTTACTTTGCGTTGTGTTACTTTGCGTTGCCTTACTTTGCGTTGCGTTACTTTGCCTTGTGTTGTAGTGCGTTGCCTTACTTTGTGTTGCGTTACTTTGCGTTGTCTTACTTTGCGTTGCATTACTTTGCGTTTCAATACTTAGCATTGTATTACTTTGCGTTGCGTTACATTGCGTTGCGTTACGTTGCGTTGTGTTACTTTGCGTTACTTTACATTGCGTTACTTTGCGTTGTGTTACTTTGCCTTGTATTGTAGTGCTTTGCGTTGCATTACTTTGCGTTGTTACTTTGCGTTGCGTTACTTTGCGTTGCGTTACTTTGCGTTGCGTTAGTTTGCATTGTTACTTTGCCTTGTGTTGTAATGTGTTGTGTTACTTTGCGTTGCATTACTTTGCGTTGCGTTACTTTGCGTTGTGTTGCTTTGCATTGTGTTACTTTCCTTTGTTTTGTTGTGCGTTGCGTTGCTTTACTTTGCGTTGCGCTAATTTGTGTTGTGTTACTTTGCCTTGTGTTGTTATGTGTTGCGTTACTTTGTGTTGTGTTACTTTGCGTTGCGTTACTTTGCGTTGCGTTAGTTTGCTTTGTGTTTAAGTGCGTTGTGTTGCATTACTTTGCGTTGTGTTACTTTACCTTGTGTTGTACTGCGTTGCGTTACTTTGCCTTGTGTTGTTATGTGTTGCGTTACTTTGCGTTGCGTTACTTTGCGTTGCGTTATTTTGCGTTGTTTTAGTTTGCGTTACCTTACTTTGCGTTGCGTTACTTTGCCTTGTGTTGTAGAACGTTGCATTACTTTCTGTTGTGTTACTTTGTGTTGCATTACTTTACGTTGCATTACTTTGCGTTGCGTTACTTAGCATTGTCTTACTTTGCGTTGCGTTATTTTGCGTTGTGTTACTTTGCCTTGTGTTGTACTGCGTTGCGTTACTTTGCGTTATGTTACTTTGCGTTATGTTACTTTGCGTTGCGTTACTTTGCGTTGCGTTAATTTGTCTTGTGTTGTAATGTGTTACTTTACTTTGCGTTGCGTTACTTTGTTTTGCGTTTGTTTGCTTTGTGTTTAAGTGCGTTGTGTTGCATTACTTTGCGTTGTGTTACTTTGCCTTGTGTTGTACTGCGTTGCGTTACTTTGCGTTGTGTTACTTTGTCTTGTGTTGTAATGTGTTGCGTTACTTTGCGTTGCGTTACTTTGCGTTGCGTTACTTTGCGTTGCGTTACTTTGCCTTGTGTTGTAGTGCGTTGCGTTGCAGTACTTTGCTTTGTGTTACTTTGCCTTGTGTTGTACTGCATTGCGTTACTTTGCGTTGTGTTACTTTGAGTTGTGTTTCGACGCGTTGTGTTACTTTGCGTTGTGTTACTTTGCCTTGTGTTACTTCGCCTTGTGTTACTTTGCCTTGTGTTGTAGTGTGTTGCGTTGCCTTACTGTGCGTTGTGTTACTTTGCGTTATGTTACTTTGCGTTGCGGTTACTTTGCGTTGCGATACTTTGCCTTATGTTGTAATGTGTTGTGTTACTTTGCGTTGTGTTATTTTGCGTTGTGTTACTTTGCGTTGTGTTGCTTTGCATTTTGTTACTTTGCCTTGTTTTGTAGTGCGTTACGTTACTTTGCGTTGTGCTAATTTGCGTTGTGTTACTTTGCGTTATGTTACTTTGCCTTGCGTTACTTTGCATTGTTACTTTGCGTTGTGTTTCTTTGCGTTGTGTTACTTTGCGTTGCGTTACTTTGCGTTGCGTTACTTTGCCTTGTGTTGTAATGTGTTGCGTTACTTTGCGTTGTGTTACTTTGCGTTGTGTTACTTTGCGTTGTTACTTTGCGTTGTGTTACTTTGCGTTGTGTTACTTTGCGTTGTGTTACTTTCCATTCTGTTATAGTGCGTTGTGTTACTTTGCGTTGTGTTAGTTTGCGTTGCGTTACTTTGCGTTGCGTTACTTTGCGTTACTTTGCGTTGCGTTACTTTGCCTTGTGTTGTAGCACGTTGTGTTACTTTGCATTGTTTTAGTTTGTCTTGCGTTACTTTGTGTTGTGTTACTTTGCATTTTGTTACTTTGCGTTGTGTTACTTTGCATTGTGTTACTTTGCGTTCCGTTACTTTGGGTTGTATTACTTTGCGTTGTGTTACTTTGCGTTGTGTTACTTTGCCTTGCGTTACTTTGTCTTGCGTTACTTTGCGTTGCGTTACTTTGCGTTTTGTTACTGTGCGTTGTGTTACTTTGCGTTGCGTTACTTTGCGTTGCGTTACTTCGCGTTGTTTTACTTTGCGTTGTGTTACTTTGCGTTGTGTTGTAGAACATTGCGTCACTTTGCATTGTGTTACTTTGCGTTGCGTTACTTTGCCTTGCGTTACTTTGCCTTGCGTTACTTTGCCTTGTGTTGTAATGTCTTGCGTTACTTTGCGTTGTGTTACTTAGCTTTGTTACTTTGCGTTGTGTTACTTTGCATTGCGTTACTTTGCGTTGCATTATTTTGCATTGCGTTACTTTGTGTTGTGTTACTTTGCGTTGCGTTACTTTGCGTTGTGTTACTTTGCCTTGTGTTACTTTGCGATGCGTTACTTTGCGTTGCGTTACTTTGCGTTGTGTTACTTTGCGTTTTGTTACTTTTCGTTGCGTTACTTTGCGTTGCGTTACTTTGCGTTATGTTGTAATTACTTGCGTTACTTTGCGTTGTGTTACTTTGCGTTGCGTTACTTTGCGTTGCGTTACTTTGCCTTGTGTTGTAATTACTTGCGTTACTTTGCGTTGTGTTACTTTGCGTTGTGTTACTTTGCGTTGTGTTACTTTGCGTTGCGTTACTTTGCGTTGCGTTACTTCGCGTTTTGTTACTTTGCGTTGTGTTGTAGAACATTGCGTGACTTTGCGTTGCGTTACTTTGCGTTGCGTTACTTTGCCTTGCGTTACATTGCCTTGCGTTACTTTGCCTTGTGTTGTAGAACATTGCGTGACTTTGCGTTGCGTTACTTTGCGTTGCGTTACTTTGCCTTGCGTTACATTGCCTTGCGTTACTTTGCCTTGTGTTGTAATGTGTTGCATTACTTTGCGTTGTGTTTCTTTGCGTTGTTACTTTGCGTTGTGTTACTTTGCATTGCGTTACTTTGCGTTGCATTACTTTGCATTGCGTTACTTTGTGTTGTGTTACTTTGTGTTGTGTTAATTTCGTTGTATTGTATATTGCGTTGCATTACTTTCGTTGTGTTACTTTGCCTTATTTGTAGTGCTGTGTTACTTTGATTGTGTTACTTTCTTGTGTTACTTTGCCTTGTGTTACTTTGCGTTGTGTTATATGTTGTGTTACTTTTCGTTGCGTTATTTGCATTGTGTTATTTGCGTTGTGTTGTAGTGCGTTGCGTTGTGTTAGTTTGCGTTGCGTTAGTTTGCGTTGCGTTATTTTTTCGTTACTTTGCGTTGCTTATTTCTTTTCACTTTGCATTGTGTTGTAGAACATTTGATTTATTGTGTTATTTTTGCGTTACTTTGCGTTGCGTTACTTTGCATTGCGTTATTTTGCCTTGTGTTGTAATGTGTTGCGTTACTTTTTTGTTATTTTTTTTATTTATTGTTATTTTTGCATTATTTATTTATTTTTTGTGTTATTTTTGTGTTACTTTGTTGCGTTATTTGCCTTATTTTATGTTTGTTACTTTATTTGTTATTTTTGCTTATTTTTATTTGTATATTTGTTACTTTGCATTGTGTTACTTTGTTGTGTTACTTTGCCTTGTGTTACTTTGCGTTGTGTTACTTTTTATTGTGTTATATGCGTTGTTTTTTTTATTTGTTATTTGTTATTTTTTTTTATAATTTTTATTTTTTTTTTTTTATTTTTTTTATTTTTTTTATTTTTTGTTATTTTTTTATTTTTGTATTTTTTTTTATTTTTTTTATTTTATTTTTAGTTATTTTTTTATTTTTTTTTATTTTTTTATTTTTTTTTATTTTTTTTATTCTTCATTTATTTTTTTTACTTTTTTTTTTTATTTTTTTATTTTTTTATTTTTTTATTTTTTTTATTTTTTTTTTTTTTTTTATTTTTTTTATTTTTTTTTTTTTTTTTTATTTTTTTTTTTTTATTTTATTTTTTTTTATTTTTTTTTATTTATTTTTTTATTTTTTTATTTTTTTTTTATTTTTTCTTATTTTTTTTTTTTATTTTTTTATTTTTTGTTATTTTTTTATTTTTTTATTTTTTTATTTGATTTTTATTTTTGTGTTGTAGTCTTCTTATTACTTTGCTTTGTTACTTTGTGTTGTGTTACTTTGATTTTTATTTGTTTTTGTATATATTTATTTTTAGTTACTTTTTGCGTTACTTTTTGTTACTTTCATTTTATTTTGCCTTGTGTTGTAATGTGTTCTTATTTGTTTGTGTTATTTTGTTATTTAATTTTAATTTTTTTACTTTCTTTTTACTTTCTTGATTATTTTTTTTTCTTTTTATTTGTTGTATTTTTTTTTTATTTCTTTTATTTTTTTTCTTTTTTTTTATTTTTTTATTTCTTCTTACTTTCTTTTTACTTTGCCTTTATTTCACTTGCATTACTTTTTCTTACTTTGCTTTTTACTTTGCTTCTTACTTTGCCTTGTGTTTCACTTGCTTACTTTGCTTGCTTACTTTGCGTTGTGTTACTTTGCCTTGTGTTGTAGTGCGTTGCGTTGCATTACTTTGCGTTGTGTTACTTTGCGTTGTGTTACTTTACGTTGCGTAACTTTGCCTTGTGTTGTATGTGTTGCGTTACTTTGTGTTGCGTTGCTTTGCCTTGTGTTGTATTGCTTGTGTTACTTTGCGTTGTGGTATTTTATTGCATTACTTTGCTTTGTTATTTGCCTTTTTAGTCTTGCTTCTTGGTGCTTGCTTGTTGTCTTGCTTTTTCTTACTTTGCTTCTTACTTTGCTTTTTACTTTTTTGCTTACTTTTTTGCTTACTTTACTTTTTGTTTTTCTACTTCTTTTCTGCTTTTACTTCTTACTTTGCTTCTTACTTTGCGTTGCTTACTTTGCTTGCTTACTTTGCTTGCTTACTTTGCTTGCTTACTTTGCTTGTTTACTTTGCGTTGTGTTAATTTGCGTTGTTACTTTGTTGCTTGTTTGCTTTACTTGCTTATTTACTTTGCTTCTTACTCCCTTTTGTTGTAATGTGTTGCTTACTTTGCGTTGCGTTACTCTGCGTTGTGTTACTTTGCGTTTTTACTTTGCGTTTTTTACTTTGCATTGTGTTTGTTTGCATTACTTTGTGTTGTTTTATTTGATTGTGTTATTTGCATTGCGTCTCTTTGCGTTGCGTTTCTTTAAATTGCGTTAGTTTGCATTGTTACTTTGCTTACTTACTTTGCGTTACATTACTTTGTGTTGTGTTACTTTGTGTTGTTTACTTTGCCTTGTGTTGTAATGTGTTGCGTTACTTTGCGTTGCGTTACTTTGCGTTGCGTTACTTTGCGTTCTGTTACTTTGTGTTGCGTTACTTTGTGTTGCGTTACTTTACGTTGTGTTGTTATGTGTTGCGTTACTTTGCGTTGCGTTACTTTGCCTTGCGTTACTTTGCGTTGCGTTACTTTGCCTTGTGTTGTTATGTGTTGCGTTACTTTGCGTTGCGTTACTTTGCCTTGCGTTACTTTGCGTTGCGTGACTTTGCGTTGCGTTACTTTGCGTTGTGTTACTTTGCGTTGTGTTGTAGTGCGTTGCGTTACTTTGCGTTGTGTTGTTATGTGTTGCGTTACTTTGCGTTGCGTTACTTTGCCTTGCGTTACTTTGCGTTGCGTGACTTTGCGTTGCGTTACTTTGCGTTGTGTTACTTTGCGTTGTGTTGTAGTGCGTTGCGTTACTTTGCGTTGTGTTACTTTGCGTTGCATTACTTTGCGTTGTGTTACTTTGCGTTGCGTTACTTTGCCTTGTGTTGTTATGTGTTGCTTTACTTTGCGTTGCGTTACTTTGCATTGCATTACTTTGCATTGTGTTACTTTGCGTTGCGTTACTTTGCCTTGTGTTGTTATGTGTTGCGTTACTTTGCGTTGTGTTTCTTTGCTTTGTGTTACTTTGCATTGCTTTACTTTGCGTTGTGTTAATTTTTGTTGCATTACTTTGCGTTGCGTTACTTTGTGTTGCATTACTTTGTGTTGCGTTACTTTGCATTGCATTACTTTGCCTTGTGTTATGATGTGTTGCGTTACTTTACCTTGTGTTGCTTTGCCTTGTGTTGTAGTGCGTTGCGTTGCATTACTTTGCATTGCGTTAGTTTGCATTGTTACTTTACGTTACATTACTTTGTGTTGTGTTACTTTGCCTTGTGTTGTAATGTGTTGCGTTACTCTGCATTGCGTTACTTTGCGTTGCGTTACTTTGCGTTGTGTTACTTTGTGTTGCGTTACTTTGTGTTGCGTTACTTTACCTTGTGTTGTAATGTGTTGCATTACTTTGCGTTACTCTGCTTTGCGTTGCTTTGCGTTGCGTTACTTTGCGTTGCGTTACTTTGTGTTGCGTTACTTTGCCTTGTGTTGTAGTGCGTTGCCTTACTTTGCGTTACGTTACTTTGCATTGTCTTACTTTGCGTTGCATTACTTTGCGTTTCAATACTTTGCATTGTATTACTTTGCGTTGCGTTACTTTGCGTTGTGTTACTTTGCGTTGCGTTACTTTGCGTTGTGTTACTTTGCGTTGTGTTACTTTGCGTTGTGTTACTTATCCTTGTATTGTAGTGCTTTGCGTTGCATTACTTTGCGTTGTGTTACTTTGCGTTGCGTTACTTTGCCTTGTGTTGTTATGTGTTGCGTTACTTTGCGTTGCATTACTTTGCGTTGCGTTACTTTGCGTTGCGTTACTTTGCGTTGCGTTACTTTGCATTGTGTTACTTTGCAATGCGTTACTTTGCGTTGTGTTACTTTACGTTGCATTACTTTGCCTTGTGTTGTAGTATGTTGCGTTACTTTGCGTTGTTACTTTGCGTTGCCTTACTTTGCGTTGCGTTACTTTGCCTTGTGTTGTAGTGCGTTGCCTTACTTTGTGTTACGTTACTTTGCGTTGTCTTACTTTGCGTTGCATTACTTTGCGTTTCAATACTTAGCATTGTATTACTTTGCGTTGCGTTACTTTGCGTCGTGTTACTTTGCGTTACTTTACATTGAGTTACTTTGCGTTGTGTTACTTTGCTTTGTGTTGTACTGCCTTGCGTTACTCTGCGTTATGTTACTTTGTGTTTCGTTACTTTGCGGTTACGTTACTTTGCGTTGCGTTACTTTGCCTTGTGTTGTAGAACATTGTGTTACTTTGCGTTGCTTTTCTTTGCCTTGTGTAGTAATGTATTACGTTACTTTGTATTGCGTTACTTTGCGTTATGTTACTTTGCGTTGTGTTACTTTGCGTTGTGTTACTTTGCGTTGTGTTACATTGCCTTGTGTTGTAGTGGGTTGTGTTGCATTACTTTCCATTGTGTTACTTTGCATTGCTTTACTTTGCCTCATGTTGTAATGTGTTACGTTCCTTTGCTTTGCGTTACTTTGCATTGCGTTACTTTGCGTTGTGTTACTTTGCGTTGTGTTACTTTGTGTAGCGTTACTTTGCCTTTTGTTGTAGTGCGTTGCCTTACTTTGCGTTGTGTTACTTTGCGTTTTGTTACTTTGTCTTGCGTTACTTTGCCTCGTGTTGTAGTGCGTTGCCTTACTTTACATTGCGTTACTTTGCGTTGTGTTACTTTGCGTTGTGTTACTTTGCCTTGTATTGTAGTGCTTTGCGTTGCATTACTTTGCGTTGTTACTTTGCGTTGCGTTACTTTGCCTTGTGTTGTTATGTGTTGCGTTACTTTGCGTTGCGTTACTTTGCGTTGCGTTACTTTGCGTTGCGTTAATATGCGTTGTGTTTCTTTGCGTTGCGTTACTTTGCGTTGTGTTACTTTGCGTTGCGTTACTTTGCCTTGTGTTGTAGAACGTTGCATTACTTTGCGTTGCGTTAATTTGCGTTGTGTTACTTTGCGTTGCATTACTTTGCGTTGCGTTACTTTGCGTTGTGTTACTTTGCGTTGCCTTACTTTGCATTGCGTTACTTTGCCTTGTGTTGTAGAACGTTGCATTACTTTGTGTTGTGTTACATTGCGTTGCATTACTTTACGTTGCATTACTTTGCGTTGCGTTACTTAGCATTGTGTTACTTTGCGCTGCGTTACTTTGCGTTGTGTTACTTTGCCTTGTGTTGAACTGCGTTGCGTTACTTTGCGTTATGTTACTTTGCGTTGCGTTACTTTGCGTTGCGTTACTTTGCGTTGCGTTACTTTGTCTTGTGTGCCTTGCTTGCGTTAGTTTGCGTTGCGTTACTTTGCGTTGTGTTACTTTGCCTTGTGTTGTAGTGCGTTGCGTTGCAGTACTTTGCGTTGTGTTACTTTGCGTTGTGTTACTTTGCGTTGTGTTACTTTGCGTTGTGTTTCTTTGAGTTGTGTTACTTTGCGTTGTGTTACTTTGCGTTGTGTTTCTTTGAGTTGTGTTACTTTGCCTTGTGTTACATTGCCTTGTGTTGTACTGCGTTGAGTTACTTTGCGTTATGTTACTTTGCGTTATGTTACTTTGCGTTGCGTTACTTTGCGTGGCGTTACTTTGCGTTGCGTTACGTTGCCTTGTGCTGTAGTGCGTTGCGTTGCAGTACTTTGCGTTGTGTTACTTTGCATTGCGTTACTTTGTGTTGTGTTACTTTGCCTTGTTTTTTAATGTGTTGCGTTACTTTGCGTTGCGTTACTTTGCGTTGTGTTAGTTTGCGTTGTGTTACTTTGCGTTGTGTTACTTTGTGTTGCGTTACTTTGCCTTGTGTTGTAGTGCGTTGCCTTACTTTGCGTTGCGTTACTTTGCGTTGTCTTACTTTGCCTTGCATTACTTTGCGTTTCAATACTTAGCATTGTATTACTTTGCGTTGCGTTACTTTGCTTTGTGTTACTTTGCGTTGTGTTACTTTGCGTTGTGTTTCCTTGAGTTGTGTTACTTTGCCTTGTGTTACTTTGCCTTTTGTTGTAATGTGTTGCGTTACTTTGCATTGTGTTACTTTGCATTGCGTTACTTTGCCTTGTGTTGTAGAACATTGTGTTACTTTGCGGTGTGTTACTTTGCCTTGTGATACTTAGCGTTGTGTTGTAGTGTGTTGCGTTGTGTTACTTTGCGTTGTGTTACATTGCCTTGTGTTGTAGTGCATTGCGTGGCATTACTTTCCATTTTGTTACTTTGCGTTGCTTTGCTTTGCCTCATGTTGTAATGTGTTACGTTACTTTGCTTTGCGTTACTTTGCGTTGCGTTACTTTGCGTTGTGTTACTTTGCGTTACTTTACATTGTGTTAATTTGCGTTGTATTACTTTGCCTTGTATTGTAGTGCTTTGCGTTGCATTACTTTGCGTTGTGTTACTTTGCGTTGCGTTACTTTGCCTTGTGTTGTTATGTGTTGCGTTACTTTGCGTTGTGTAACTTTGCGTTGCGTTACTTTGCCTAGTGTTTCTTTGCGTTGTGTTACTTTGCATTGCTTTACTTTGCGTTGCGTTACTTTGTGTTGCGTTACTTTGTGTTGCGTTACTTTGCATTTCATTACTTTGCCTTGTGTTATGATGTGTTGCGTTACTTTACCTTGTGTTGCTTTGCCTTGTGTTGTAGTGCGTTGCGTTACATTACTTTGCGTTGCGTTACTTTGCATTGTGTTAATTTGCGTTGTTACTTTGCGTTGCATTGCTTTGCATTGTTACTTGGCGTTATGTTACTTTGCGTTGCGTTACTTTCCCTTGTGTTGTAATGTGTTGCGTTACTTTGCGTTGCGTTTCTTTGCGTTGTGTTACTTTGTGTTGTGTTATTTTGCCTTGTGTTGTAATGTGTTGCGTTACTTTGCGTTGCGTTACTTTGCGTTGCGTTACTTTGCGTTGCATTAATTTGCGTTGCATTACTTTGCGTTGTGTTACTTTGTGTTGCGTTACTTTGTGTTGCGTTACTTTGTGTTGCATTACTTTACCTTGTGTTGTAATGTGTTGCATTACTTTGCGTTACTCTGCTTTGCGTTACTTTGCGTTGCCTTACTTTGCGTTGTGTTACTTTGCGTTGTGTTACTTTGTGTTGCATTACTTTGCCTTGTGTTGTAGTGCGTTGCCTTACTTTGCGTTACGTTACTTTGCATTGTCTTACTTTGCATTGCATTACTTTGCGTTTCAATACGTAGCATTGTATTACTTTGCGTTGCGTTACTTTGCGTTGTGTTACTTTGCGTTACTTTACATTGCGTTACTTTGCCTTGTGTTACTTATCCTTGTATTGTAGTGCTTTGCGTTGCATTACTTTGCGTTGTGTTACTTTGCATTGCATTACTTTGCCTTGTGTTGTTATGTGTTGCCTTACTTTGCATTGCCTTACTTAGCCTTGTATTGTAGAACGTTGCATTACTTTGTCTTGTGTTACTTTGCGTTGCATTACTTTACGCTGCATTACTTTGCATTGCGTTACTTAGCATTGTGTTACTTTGCCT
The DNA here is from genome assembly GCA_947000775.1 of Pterois miles. NCBI lineage: Eukaryota > Metazoa > Chordata > Actinopteri > Perciformes > Scorpaenidae > Pterois > Pterois miles. Next base: position 48,864 of record CAMQGK010000059.1, on the reverse strand, counting down.
TGCGTTGTAATGTGTTGTGTTACTTTGCGTTGCATTACTATGCGTTGCGTTACTTTGCGTTGCGTTACTTTGCCTTGTGTTGTAATGTGTTGTGTTACTTTGCGTTGCGTTATTTTGCATTGTGTTACTTTGCGTTGTGTTGCTTTGCATTGTGTTACTTTCCCTTGTTTTGTTGTGCGTTGCGTTGCTTTACTTTCCGTTGCGCTAATTTGTGTTGTGTTACTTTGCCTTGTGTTGTTATGTGTTGCGTTACTTTACCTTGTGTTGCTTTGCCTTGTGTAGTAATGCGTTGCGTTGCATTACTTTGCGTTGCGTTACTTTGCATTGTGTTACATTGTGTTGTGTTACTTTGCGTTGTGTTACTTTGTGTTGTGTTAATTTGCGTTGTTACTTTGCGTTGCATAGCTTTGCATTGTTACTTGGCATTTTGTTACTTTGCGTTGTGTTACTTTCCCTTGTGTTACTTTGCGTTGTTTTATTTTGCATTGTGTTACTTTGCATTGTGTTGTAGTGTGTTGCATTACTTTGCGTTGTGTTACTTTGAATTGTGTTAATTTGCGTTGCGTTTCTTTGCGTTGCGTTACTTTGCATTGCGTTAGTTTGCATTGTTACTTTGCGTTACATTACTTTGCGTTGTGTTACATTGTGTTGTGTTACATTGTGTTGTGTTACTTTGCCTTGTGTTGTAATGTGTTGCGTTACTTTGCGTTGCGTTACTTTGCGTTGTGTTACTTTGCGTTGTGTTACTTTGCGTTGTGTTACTTTGTGTTGCGTTACTTTGCCTTGTGTTGTAGTGCGTTGCCTTACTTTGCATTACGTTACTTTGCGTTGTCTTACTTTGCGTTGCATTACTTTGCGTTTCAATACTTAACATTGTATTACTTTGCGTTGCGTTACTTTGCGTTATGTTACTTTGCGTTACTTTACATTGCGTTACTTTGCGTTGTGTTACTTTGCGTTGTGTTACTTTGCCTTGTATTGTAGTGCTTTGCGTTGCATTACTTTGCGTTGTGTTACTTTGCGTTGCGTTACTTTGCCTTGTGTTGTTATGTGTTGCGTTACTTTGCGTTGCGTTACTTTGCGTTGCGTTACTTTGCGTTGCGTTACTTTGCGTTGCGTTACTTTGCGTTGTGTTGTAGTGCGTTGCGTTACTTTGCGTTGTGTTACTTTGCGTTGTGTTACTTTGCGTTGCCTTACTTTGCGTTGCGTTACTTTGCCTTGTGTTGTGGAACGTTGCATTACTTTGCGTTGCATTACTTTGCATTGTGTTACTTTGCGTTGCGTTACTTTACCTTGTCTTATGTGTTGCGTTACTTTGCTTTGTGTAACTTTGCGTTGCGTTACTTTGCATTGTGTTACTTTGCGTTGCGTTACTTTGCCTTGTGTTGTAATGTGTTGCGTTACTTTGCCTTGCGTTACTTTGCGTTGCGTTGCTTTGAATTGTGTTACTTTGCATTGTGTTACTTTGCATTGTGTTGTAGTGTGTCGCATTACTTTGCCTTGTGTTAATTTGCGTTGTGTTACTTTGCGTTGTGTTACTTTGCGTTGTGTTACTTTGTGTTGCGTTACTTTGCCTTGTGTTGTAGTGTGTTGCGTTTCCTTACTTTGCGTTGTGTTAATTGGCGTTGTGTTACTTTGCGTTGCGTTACTTTGCGTTGTGTTACTTTGCGTTGCGTTACTTTGCGTTGCGTTACTTTAAGTTGCGTTACTTTGCGTTGCGTTACTTTGCGTTGCGTTACTTTGCGTTGCGTTACTTTGCATTGTTACTTTGCGTTATGTTACTTTGCGTTGCGTTACTTTGCGTTGTGTTACTTTGCATTGCTTTACTTTGCGTTGTGTTAATTTGTGTTGCATTACTTTGCGTTGCGTTACTTTGCATTGTGTTAATTTGCGTTGTTACTTTGCGTTGCATTGCTTTGCATTGTTACTTGGCGTTATGTTACTTTGCGTTGCGTTACTTTGCCTTGTGTTGTAATGTGTTGCGTTACTTTGCGCTGCGTTACTTTGCGCTGCGTTACTTTGCGTTGCGTTACTTTGCGTTGCGTTACTTTGCGTTGCGTTACTTTGCGTTGTGTTGTAGTGCGTTGCGTTACTTTGCGTTGTGTTACTTTGCGTTGTGTTACTTTGCGTTGCCTTACTTTGCGTTGCGTTACTTTGCCTTGTGTTGTGGAACGTTGCATTACTTTGCGTTGCATTACTTTGCATTGTGTTACTTTGCGTTGCGTTACTTTACCTTGTCTTATGTGTTGCGTTACTTTGCTTTGTGTAACTTTGCGTTGCGTTACTTTGCATTGTGTTACTTTGCGTTGCGTTACTTTGCCTTGTGTTGTAATGTGTTGCGTTACTTTGCCTTGCGTTACTTTGCGTTGCGTTGCTTTGAATTGTGTTACTTTGCATTGTGTTACTTTGCATTGTGTTGTAGTGTGTCGCATTACTTTGCCTTGTGTTAATTTGCGTTGTGTTACTTTGCGTTGTGTTACTTTGCGTTGTGTTACTTTGTGTTGCGTTACTTTGCCTTGTGTTGTAGTGTGTTGCGTTTCCTTACTTTGCGTTGTGTTAATTGGCGTTGTGTTACTTTGCGTTGCGTTACTTTGCGTTGTGTTACTTTGCGTTGCGTTACTTTGCGTTGCGTTACTTTAAGTTGCGTTACTTTGCGTTGCGTTACTTTGCGTTGCGTTACTTTGCGTTGCGTTACTTTGCATTGTTACTTTGCGTTATGTTACTTTGCGTTGCGTTACTTTGCGTTGTGTTACTTTGCATTGCTTTACTTTGCGTTGTGTTAATTTGTGTTGCATTACTTTGCGTTGCGTTACTTTGCATTGTGTTAATTTGCGTTGTTACTTTGCGTTGCATTGCTTTGCATTGTTACTTGGCGTTATGTTACTTTGCGTTGCGTTACTTTGCCTTGTGTTGTAATGTGTTGCGTTACTTTGCGCTGCGTTACTTTGCGCTGCGTTACTTTGCGTTGCGTTGCTTTGCATTGTGTTACTTTGCATTGTGTTACTTTGCATTGTGTTACTTTGCATTGTGTTGTAGTGTGTCGCATTACTTTGCGTTGTGTTACTTTGCCTTGTGTTAATTTGCGTTGTGTTACTTTGCGTTGTGTTACTTTGCGTTGCGTTACTTTTCCTTGTGTTGTAGTGTGTTGCGTTTCCTTACTTTGCGTTGTGTTAATTGGCGTTGTGTTACTTTGCGTTGCGTTACTTTGCGTTGCGTTACTTTGCGTTGCGTTACTTTGCGTTGCGTTACTTTGCATTGTTACTTTGCGTTATGTTACTTTGCGTTGCGTTACTTTACGTTGTGTTAATTTGCCTTGTGTTGTAATGTGTTGTGTTACTTTGCGTTGCGTTATTTTGCGTTGTGTTACTTTGCGTTGTGTTGCTTTGCATTGTGTTACTTTGCCTTGTTTTGTAGTGCGTTGCGTTGCGTTACTTTGTGTTGTGCTAATTTGCGTTGTGTTACTTTGCGTTATGTTACTTTGCGTTGCTTTACTTTGCGTTGCGTTACTTTGTGTTGCGTTACTTAGCATTGTCTTACTTTGCGTTATTTTGCGTTTTGTTACTTTGCCTTGTGTTTTACTGCGTTGCGTTACTTTGCGTTATGTTACTTTGCGTTATGTGGCTTTGCGTTGCGTTACTTTGCGTTGCGTTAATTTGTCTTGTGTTGTAATGTGTTACTTTACTTTGCGTTGCGTTACTTTGCGTTGCGTTAGTTTGCTTTGTGTTTCAGTGCGTTGTGTTGCATTACTTTGCGTTGTGTTACTTTGCCTTGTGTTGTACTGCGTTGCATTACTTTGCGTTGTGTTACTTTGTCTTGTGTTGTAATGTGTTGCGTTACTTTGCGTTGCGTTACTTTGCGTTGCGTTACTTAGCATTGTCTTACTTTGCGTTGCGTTATTTTGCGATGTGTTACTTTGCCTTGTGTTTTACTGCGTTGCGTTACTTTGCGTTGCGTTAGTTGGCTTTGTGTATAAGTGCGTTGTGTTGCATTACTTTGCGTTGTGTTACTTTGCCTTGTGTTGTACTGCGTTGCGTTACTTTGCGTTGTGTTACTTTGCGTTGTGTTACTTTGTTTTGTGTTGTAATGTGTTGCGTTACTTTGCGTTGCGTTACTTTGCGTTGCGTTACTTTGCGTTGCGTTACTTTGCGTTGCGTTACTTTGCGTTGCGTTACTTTGCCTTGTGTTGTAGTGCGTTGTGTTGCAGTACTTTGCTTTGTGTTACTTTGCCTTGTGTTGTACTGCATTGCGTTACTTTGCGTTGTGTTACTTTGCGTTGTGTTACTTTGCGTTGTGTTTCGACGCGTTGTGTTACTTTGCCTTGTGTTACTTTGCCTTGTGTTACTTCGCCTTGTTTTAGTTTGCCTTGTGTTGTAATGTGTTGCGTTACTTTGCATTGTGTTACTTTGCGTTGCATTAATTTGCCTTGCGTTGTAATGTATTACGTTACTGTGCCTTGCGTTACTTTGCATTGCGTTACTTTGCGTTGTGTTACTTTGCGTTGTGTTACTTTGCGTTGTGTTACTTTGCATTGTGTTGCTTTGCATTGTGTTACTTTGCATTGTGTTGTAGTGTGTTGCATTACTTTGCGTTGTGTTACTTTGCCGTGTGTTAATTTGCGTTGTGTTACTTTGCGTTATGTTACTTTGCATTGTGTTACTTTTTGTTGCGTTACTTTGCCTTGTGTTGTAGTGTGTTGCATTGCCTTACTTTGCGTTGTGTTACTTTGCATTGTGTTAATTTGCGTTGCGTTTCTTTGCGTTGCGTTACTTTGCATTGCGTTAGTTTGCATTGTTACTTTGCTTTACATTACTTTGCGTTGTGTTACTTTGTGTTGTGTTACTTTGCCTTGTGTTGTAATGTGTTGCGTTACTTTGCGTTGCGTTACTTTGCGTTGCGTTACTTTGTGTTGCGTTACTTTGTGTTGCGTTACTTTGTGTTGCGTTACTTTACCTTGTGTTGTAATGTGTTGCATTACTTTGCGTTACTCTGCTTTGCGTTACTTTGCGTTGCGTTACTTTGCGCTGCGTTACTTTGCGTTGTGTTACTTTGCGTTGTGTTAATTTGCGTTGTTACTTTGCGTTGCATTGGTTTGCATTGTTACTTGGCGTTATGTTATTTTGCGTTACGTTACTTTCCCTTTTGTTGTAATGTGTTGCGTTACTTTGCGTTGCGTTACTCTGCGTTGTGTTACTTTGCGTTGTGTTACTTTGCGTTGTTTTACTTTGCATTGTGTTGTAGTGTGTTGCATTACTTTGTGTTGTGTTACTTTGCATTGTGTTAATTTGCGTTGCGTTTCTTTGCGTTGCGTTACGTTAAATTGCGTTAGTTTGTATTGTTACTTTGCGTTACATTACTTTGCGTTGTGTTACTTTGTGTTGTGTTACTTTGTGTTGTGTTACTTTGCCTTTTGTTGTAATGTGTTACGTTACTTTGTGTTACGTTACTTTGTGTTGCGTTACTTTACCTTGTGTTGTAATGTGTTGCATTACTTTGCGTTACTCTGCTTTGCGTTACTTTGCGTTGCGTTACTTTGCGTTGTGTTACTTTGTGTTGTGTTACTTTGTGTTGTGTTACTTTGCGTTGTGTTACTTTGCATTGTGTTACTTTGCGTTGCGTTACTTTGCATTGTGATACTTTGCGTTGTATTACTTTGCGTTGTATTACTTTGCGTTGTATTACTTTGCGTTGTATTACTTTGCGTTGCGTCACTTTGGGTTGTATTACTTTGCGTTGCGTTACTTTGCCTTGTGTTATAGCACTTTGCATTACTTTGCGTTTTGTTACTTTGCGTTTTGTTACTTTGCGTTGCATTACTTTGCCTTGTGTTTTAGCACATTGCATTACTTTGCGTTGCGTTACTTTGCGTTGCGTTACTTTGTGTTGCGTTACTTTGCGTTGGGTTACTTTGCGTTGCGTTACTTTGCGTTGCGTTACTTTGCCTTGTGTTGTAGTGCGTTGCGTTACTTTGCGTTGTGTTACTTTGCCTTGTGTTGTAGTGCGTTGCATTGCATTACTTTGCGTTGTGTTACTTTGTGTTGTGTTACTTTGCATTGTGTTACTTTGGGTTGTGTTGTAGAACATTGCGTGACTTTGCATACTGTTACTTTGCGTTGCGTTACTTTGCGTTGCGTTACTTTGCATTGCGTTATTTTGCCTTGTGTTGTAATGTGTTGCGTTACTTTGTGTTGTGTTACTTTTTGCTGTGTTACTTTACATTGCGTTACTTTGCGTTGCATTACTTTGCATTTTGTTTCTTTGTGTTGTGTTACTTTGCGTTGTGTTACTTTGCGTTGCATTACTTTGCCTTGATTTGTAGTGCGTTGTGTTACTTTGAGTTGTATTACTTTGCGTTGTGTTACTTTGCGTTGTGTTACTTTGCGTTGTGTTACTTTTCGTTGTGTTACTTTGCGTTGCGTTACTTTGCGTTGCATTACTTTTGCGTTGTGTTACTTTGCCTTGTATTATAGCACGTTGCATTACTTTGCGTTGCGTTACTTTGCTTTGTGTAACTTTGCGTTGAGTTACTTTGCCTTGTGTTGTAGCACGTTGCGTTACTTTGCGTTGCGTTACTTTGCCTTGTGTTGTAGTGAGTTGCGTTGCATTACTTTGCGTTGTGTTACTTTGCGTTGTGTTACTTTACGTTGCGTAACTTTGCCTTGTGTTGTAATGTGTTGCGTTACTTTGTGTTGCATTGCTTTGCCTTGTGTTGTATTGCGTTGTGTTACTTTGCGTTGTGGTATTTTGGATTGCATTACTTTGCGTTGTGTCACTTTGCCGTGTGTTGTAGTGCGTTGCGTTGCGTTGCGTTGCGTTGTGTTGCGTTGCGTTGTGTTGCGTTGCGTTACTTTGCGTTGCGTTACTTTGCGTTGTGTTACTTTGTGTTGCGTTACTTTGTGTTGCGTTACTTTACCTTGTGTTGTAATGTGTTGCATTACTTTGCGTTACTCTGCTTTGCGTTACTTTACGTTGCGTTACTTTGCGTTGCGTTACTTTGCGTTGCGTTACTTTGCGTTGTTACTTTGCGTTGTGTTAATTTGCGTTGTTACTTTGCGTTGCATTGGTTTGCATTGTTACTTGGCGTTATGTTACTTTGCGTTACGTTACTTTCCCTTTTGTTGTAATGTGGTGCGTTACTTTGCGTTGCGTTACTCTGCGTTGTGTTACTTTGCGTTGTGTTACTTTGCGTTGTTTTACTTTGCATTGTGTTGTAGTGTGTTGCATTACTTTGTGTTGTTTTACTTTGCATCGTGTTAATTTGCATTGTGTCTCTTTGCGTTGCGTTTCTTTAAATTGCGTTAGTTTGCATTGTTACTTTGCGTTACATTACTTTGCGTTACATTACTTTGTGTTGTGTTACTTTGTGTTGTGTTACTTTGCCTTGTGTTGTAATGTGTTGCGTTACTTTGCGTTGCGTTACTTTGCGTTGCGTTACTTTGCGTTGCGCTACTTTGCGTTCTGTTACTTTGTGTTGCGTTACTTTGTGTTGCGTTACTTTACCTTGTGTTGTTATGTGTTGCGTTACTTTGCGTTGCGTTACTTTCCCTTGCGTTACTTTGCGTTGCGTTACTTTGCCTTGTGTTGTTATGTGTTGCGTTACTTTGCGTTGCGTTACTTTGCCTTGCGTTACTTTGCGTAGCGTGACTTTGCGTTGCGTTACTTTGCGTTGTGTTACTTTGCGTTGTGTTGTAGTGCGTTGCGTTACTTTGCGTTGTGTTGTTATGTGTTGCGTTACTTTGCGTTGCGTTACTTTGCCTTGCGTTACTTTGCGTTGCGTGACTTTGCGTTGCGTTACTTTGCGTTGTGTTACTTTGCGTTGTGTTGTAGTGCGTTGCGTTACTTTGCGTTGTGTTACTTTGCGTTGCATTACTTTGCGTTGTGTTACTTTGCGTTGCGTTACTTTGCCTTGTGTTGTTATGTGTTGCGTTACTTTGCGTTGCGTTACTTTGCATTGCATTACTTTACATTGTGTTAATTTGCGTTGTATTACTTTGCCTTGTATTGTAGTGCTTTGCGTTGCATTACTTTGCGTTGTGTTACTTTGCGTTGCGTTACTTTGCCTTGTGTTGTTATGTGTTGCGTTACTTTGCGTTGTGTAACTTTGCGTTGCGTTACTTTGCCTAGTGTTTCTTTGCGTTGTGTTACTTTGCATTGCTTTACTTTGCGTTGCGTTACTTTGTGTTGCGTTACTTTGTGTTGCGTTACTTTGCATTTCATTACTTTGCCTTGTGTTATGATGTGTTGCGTTACTTTACCTTGTGTTGCTTTGCCTTGTGTTGTAGTGCGTTGCGTTACATTACTTTGCGTTGCGTTACTTTGCATTGTGTTAATTTGCGTTGTGTTACATTGCCTTGTGTTGTAGTGGGTTGTGTTGCATTACTTTCCATTGTGTTACTTTGCATTGCTTTACTTTGCCTCATGTTGTAATGTGTTACGTTCCTTTGCTTTGCGTTACTTTGCATTGCGTTACTTTGCGTTGTGTTACTTTGCGTTGTGTTACTTTGTGTAGCGTTACTTTGCCTTTTGTTGTAGTGCGTTGCCTTACTTTGCGTTGTGTTACTTTGCGTTTTGTTACTTTGTCTTGCGTTACTTTGCCTCGTGTTGTAGTGCGTTGCCTTACTTTACATTGCGTTACTTTGCGTTGTGTTACTTTGCGTTGTGTTACTTTGCCTTGTATTGTAGTGCTTTGCGTTGCATTACTTTGCGTTGTTACTTTGCGTTGCGTTACTTTGCCTTGTGTTGTTATGTGTTGCGTTACTTTGCGTTGCGTTACTTTGCGTTGCGTTACTTTGCGTTGCGTTAATTTGCGTTGTGTTTCTTTGCGTTGCGTTACTTTGCGTTGTGTTACTTTGCGTTGCATTACTTTGCCTTGTGTTGTAGAACGTTGCATTACTTTGCGTTGCGTTAATTTGCGTTGTGTTACTTTGCGTTGCATTACTTTGCGTTGCGTTACTTTGCGTTGTGTTACTTTGCGTTGCCTTACTTTGCATTGCGTTACTTTGCCTTGTGTTGTAGAACGTTGCATTACTTTGTGTTGTGTTACATTGCGTTGCATTACTTTACGTTGCATTACTTTGCGTTGCGTTACTTAGCATTGTGTTACTTTGCGTTGCGTTACTTTGCGTTGTGTTACTTTGCCTTGTGTTGAACTGCGTTGCGTTACTTTGCGTTATGTTACTTTGCGTTGCGTTACTTTGCGTTGCGTTACTTTGTCTTGTGTGCCTTGCTTGCGTTAGTTTGCGTTGCGTTACTTTGCGTTGTGTTACTTTGCGTTGTGTTACTTTGCCTTGTGTTGTAGTGCGTTGCGTTGCAGTACTTTGCGTTGTGTTACTTTGCGTTGTGTTACTTTGCGTTGTGTTACTTTGCGTTGTGTTTCTTTGAGTTGTGTTACTTTGCCTTGTGTTACATTGCCTTGTGTTGTACTGCGTTGAGTTACTTTGCGTTATGTTACTTTGCGTTGCGTTACTTTGCGTGGCGTTACTTTGCGTTGTGTTACGTTGCCTTGTGCTGTAGTGCGTTGCGTTGCAGTACTTTGCGTTGTGTTACTTTGCATTGCGTTACTTTGTGTTGTGTTACTTTGCCTTGTTTTTTAATGTGTTGCGTTACTTTGCGTTGCGTTACTTTGCGTTGTGTTAGTTTGCGTTGTGTTACTTTGCGTTGTGTTACTTTGTGTTGCGTTACTTTGCCTTGTGTTGTAGTGCGTTGCCTTACTTTGCGTTGCGTTACTTTGCGTTGTCTTACTTTGCGTTGCATTACTTTGCGTTTCAATACTTAGCATTGTATTACTTTGCGTTGCGTTACTTTGCTTTGTGTTACTTTGCGTTGTGTTACTTTGCGTTGTGTTTCCTTGAGTTGTGTTACTTTGCCTTGTGTTACTTTGCCTTTTGTTGTAATGTGTTGCGTTACTTTGCATTGTGTTACTTTGCATTGCGTTACTTTGCCTTGTGTTGTAGAACATTGTGTTACTTTGCAGTGTGTTACTTTGCCTTGTGATACTTAGCGTTGTGTTGTAGTGTGTTGCGTTGTGTTACATTGCGTTGTGTTACATTGCCTTGTGTTGTAGTGCATTGCGTGGCATTACTTTCCATTTTGTTACTTTGCGTTGCTTTGCTTTGCCTCATGTTGTAATGTGTTACGTTACTTTGCTTTGCGTTACTTTGCGTTGCGTTACTTTGCGTTGTGTTACTTTGCGTTACTTTACATTGTGTTAATTTGCGTTGTATTACTTTGCCTTGTATTGTAGTGCTTTGCGTTGCATTACTTTGCGTTGTGTTACTTTGCGTTGCGTTACTTTGCCTTGTGTTGTTATGTGTTGCGTTACTTTGCGTTGTGTAACTTTGCGTTGCGTTACTTTGCCTAGTGTTTCTTTGCGTTGTGTTACTTTGCATTGCTTTACTTTGCGTTGCGTTACTTTGTGTTGCGTTACTTTGTGTTGCGTTACTTTGCATTTCATTACTTTGCCTTGTGTTATGATGTGTTGCGTTACTTTACCTTGTGTTGCTTTGCCTTGTGTTGTAGTGCGTTGCGTTACATTACTTTGCGTTGCGTTACTTTGCATTGTGTTAATTTGCGTTGTTACTTTGCGTTGCATTGCTTTGCATTGTTACTTGGCGTTATGTTACTTTGCGTTGCGTTACTTTCCCTTGTGTTGTAATGTGTTGCGTTACTTTGCGTTGCGTTTCTTTGCGTTGTGTTACTTTGCGTTGTGTTACTTTGTGTTGCGTTACTTTGTGTTGCGTTACTTTGTGTTGCATTACTTTACCTTGTGTTGTAATGTGTTGCATTACTTTGCGTTACTCTGCTTTGCGTTACTTTGCGTTGCCTTACTTTGCGTTGTGTTACTTTGTGTTGCGTTACTTTGCCTTGTGTTGTAGTGCGTTGCCTTACTTTGCGTTACGTTACTTTGCATTGTCTTAATTTGCATTGCATTACTTTGCGTTTCAATACGTAGCATTGTATTACTTTCCGTTGCGTTACTTTGCGTTGTGTTACTTTGCGTTACTTTACATTGCGTTACTTTGCCTTGTGTTACTTATCCTTGTATTGTAGTGCTTTGCGTTGCATTACTTTGCGTTGTGTTACTTTGCATTGCATTACTTTGCCTTGTGTTGTTATGTGTTGCCTTACTTTGCATTGCCTTACTTAGCCTTGTATTGTAGAACGTTGCATTACTTTGTCTTGTGTTACTTTGCGTTGCATTACTTTACGCTGCATTACTTTGCGTTGCGTTACTTAGCATTGTGTTACTTTGCCTTGCGTTGTAATGTGTTGTGTTACTTTGCGTTGCGTTATTTTGCATTGTGTTACTTTGCGTTGTGTTGCTTTGCATTGTGTTACTTTCCCTTGTTTTGTTGTGCGTTGCGTTGCTTTACTTTCCGTTGCGCTAATTTGTGTTGTGTTACTTTGCCTTGTGTTGTTATGTGTTGCGTTACTTTACCTTGTGTTGCTTTGCCTTGTGTAGTAATGCGTTGCGTTGCATTACTTTGCGTTGCGTTACTTTGCATTGTGTTACATTGCGTTGTGTTACTTTGCGTTGTGTTACTTTGTGTTGTGTTAATTTGCGTTGTTACTTTGCGTTGCATAGCTTTGCATTGTTACTTGGCATTTTGTTACTTTGCGTTGTGTTACTTTCCCTTGTGTTACTTTGCGTTGTTTTATTTTGCATTGTGTTACTTTGCATTGTGTTGTAGTGTGTTGCATTACTTTGCGTTGTGTTACTTTGAATTGTGTTAATTTGCGTTGCGTTTCTTTGCGTTGCGTTACTTTGCATTGCGTTAGTTTGCATTGTTACTTTGCGTTACATTACTTTGCGTTGTGTTACTTTGTGTTGTGTTACATTGTGTTGTGTTACTTTGCCTTGTGTTGTAATGTGTTGCGTTACTTTGCGTTGCGTTACTTTGCGTTGCGTTACTTTGCGTTGTGTTACTTTGCGTTGTGTTACTTTGTGTTGCGTTACTTTGTGTTGCGTTACTTTACCTTGTGTTGTAATGTGTTGCATTACTTTGCGTTACTCTGCTTTGCGTTACTTTGCGTTGCGTTACTTTGCGTTGTGTTACTTTGCGTTGTGTTACTTTGCGTTGTGTTACTTTGTGTTGCGTTACTTTGCCTTGTGTTGTAGTGCGTTGCCTTACTTTGCATTACGTTACTTTGCGTTGTCTTACTTTGCGTTGCATTACTTTGCGTTTCAATACTTAACATTGTATTACTTTGCGTTGCGTTACTTTGCGTTATGTTACTTTGCGTTACTTTACATTGCGTTACTTTGCGTTGTGTTACTTTGCGTTGTGTTACTTTGCCTTGTATTGTAGTGCTTTGCGTTGCATTACTTTGCGTTGTGTTACTTTGCGTTGCGTTACTTTGCCTTGTGTTGTTATGTGTTGCGTTACTTTGCGTTGCGTTACTTTGCGTTGCGTTACTTTGCGTTGCGTTACTTTGCGTTGCGTTACTTTGCGTTGCGTTACTTTGCGTTGTGTTGTAGTGCGTTGCTTTACTTTGCGTTGTGTTACTTTGCGTTGTGTTACTTTGCGTTGCCTTACTTTGCATTGCGTTACTTTGCCTTGTGTTGTAGAACGTTGCATTACTTTGTGTTGTGTTACATTGCGTTGCATTACTTTACGTTGCATTACTTTGCGTTGCGTTACTTAGCATTGTGTTACTTTGCGTTGCGTTACTTTGCGTTGTGTTACTTTGCCTTGTGTTGAACTGCGTTGCGTTACTTTGCGTTATGTTACTTTGCGTTGCGTTACTTTGCGTTGCGTTACTTTGTCTTGTGTGCCTTGCTTGCGTTAGTTTGCGTTGCGTTACTTTGCGTTGTGTTACTTTGCCTTGTGTTGTAGTGCGTTGCGTTGCAGTACTTTGCGTTGTGTTACTTTGCGTTGTGTTACTTTGCGTTGTGTTACTTTGCGTTGTGTTTCTTTGAGTTGTGTTACTTTGCCTTGTGTTACATTGCCTTGTGTTGTACTGCGTTGAGTTACTTTGCGTTATGTTACTTTGCGTTGCGTTACTTTGCGTGGCGTTACTTTGCGTTGCGTTACGTTGCCTTGTGCTGTAGTGCGTTGCGTTGCAGTACTTTGCGTTGTGTTACTTTGCATTGCGTTACTTTGTGTTGTGTTACTTTGCCTTGTTTTTTAATGTGTTGCGTTACTTTGCGTTGCGTTACTTTGCGTTGTGTTAGTTTGCGTTGTGTTACTTTGCGTTGTGTTACTTTGTGTTGCGTTACTTTGCCTTGTGTTGTAGTGCGTTGCCTTACTTTGCGTTGCGTTACTTTGCGTTGTCTTACTTTGCGTTGCATTACTTTGCGTTTCAATACTTAGCATTGTATTACTTTGCGTTGCGTTACTTTGCTTTGTGTTACTTTGCGTTGTGTTACTTTGCGTTGTGTTTCCTTGAGTTGTGTTACTTTGCCTTGTGTTACTTTGCCTTTTGTTGTAATGTGTTGCGTTACTTTGCATTGTGTTACTTTGCATTGCGTTACTTTGCCTTGTGTTGTAGAACATTGTGTTACTTTGCAGTGTGTTACTTTGCCTTGTGATACTTAGCGTTGTGTTGTAGTGTGTTGCGTTGTGTTACATTGCGTTGTGTTACATTGCCTTGTGTTGTAGTGCATTGCGTGGCATTACTTTCCATTTTGTTACTTTGCGTTGCTTTGCTTTGCCTCATGTTGTAATGTGTTACGTTACTTTGCTTTGCGTTACTTTGCGTTGCGTTACTTTGCGTTGTGTTACTTTGCGTTACTTTACATTGTGTTAATTTGCGTTGTATTACTTTGCCTTGTATTGTAGTGCTTTGCGTTGCATTACTTTGCGTTGTGTTACTTTGCGTTGCGTTACTTTGCCTTGTGTTGTTATGTGTTGCGTTACTTTGCGTTGTGTAACTTTGCGTTGCGTTACTTTGCCTAGTGTTTCTTTGCGTTGTGTTACTTTGCATTGCTTTACTTTGCGTTGCGTTACTTTGTGTTGCGTTACTTTGTGTTGCGTTACTTTGCATTTCATTACTTTGCCTTGTGTTATGATGTGTTGCGTTACTTTACCTTGTGTTGCTTTGCCTTGTGTTGTTGTGCGTTGCGTTACATTACTTTGCGTTGCGTTACTTTGCATTGTGTTAATTTGCGTTGTTACTTTGCATTGCATTGCTTTGCATTGTTACTTGGCGTTATGTTACTTTGCGTTGCGTTACTTTCCCTTGTGTTGTAATGTGTTGCGTTACTTTGCGTTGCGTTTCTTTGCGTTGTGTTACTTTGTGTTGTGTTATTTTGCCTTGTGTTGTAATGTGTTGCGTTACTTTGCGTTGCGTTACTTTGCGTTGCGTTACTTTGCGTTGCATTACTTTGCGTTGTGTTACTTTGTGTTGCGTTACTTTGTGTTGCGTTACTTTGTGTTGCATTACTTTACCTTGTGTTGTAATGTGTTGCATTACTTTGCGTTACTCTGCTTTGCGTTACTTTGCGTTGCCTTACTTTCCCTTGTGTTACTTTGCGTTGTTTTATTTTGCATTGTGTTACTTTGCATTGTGTTGTAGTGTGTTGCATTACTTTGCGTTGTGTTACTTTGAATTGTGTTAATTTGCGTTGCGTTTCTTTGCGTTGCGTTACTTTGCATTGCGTTAGTTTGCATTGTTACTTTGCGTTACATTACTTTGCGTTGTGTTACTTTGTGTTGTGTTACATTGTGTTGTGTTACTTTGCCTTGTGTTGTAATGTGTTGCGTTACTTTGCGTTGCGTTACTTTGCGTTGTGTTACTTTGCGTTGTGTTACTTTGTGTTGCGTTACTTTGTGTTGCGTTACTTTACCTTGTGTTGTAATGTGTTGCATTACTTTGCGTTACTCTGCTTTGCGTTACTTCGCGTTGCGTTACTTTGCGTTGTGTTACTTTGCGTTGTGTTACTTTGCGTTGTGTTACTTTGTGTTGCGTTACTTTGCCTTGTGTTGTAGTGCGTTGCCTTACTTTGCATTACGTTACTTTGCGTTGTCTTACTTTGCGTTGCATTACTTTGCGTTTCAATACTTAACATTGTATTACTTTGCATTGCGTTACTTTGCGTTATGTTACTTTGCGTTACTTTACATTGCGTTACTTTGCGTTGTGTTACTTTGCGTTGTGTTACTTTGCCTTGTATTGTAGTGCTTTGCGTTGCATTACTTTGCGTTGTGTTACTTTGCGTTGCGTTACTTTCCCTTTTGTTGTTATGTGTTGCGTTACTTTGCGTTGCGTTACTTTGCGTTGCGTTACTTTGCGTTGCGTTACTTTGCGTTGCGTTACTTTGCGTTGCGTTACTTTGCGTTGTGTTGTAGTGCGTTGCGTTACTTTGCGTTGTGTTACTTTGCGTTGTGTTACTTTGCGTTGCCTTACTTTGCGTTGCGTTACTTTGCCTTGTGTTGTGGAACGTTGCATTACTTTGCGTTGCATTACTTTGCATTGTGTTACTTTGCGTTGCGTTACTTTACCTTGTGTTATGTGTTGCGTTACTTTGCTTTGTGTAACTTTGCGTTGCGTTACTTTGCATTGTGTTACTTTGCGTTGCGTTACTTTGCCTTGTGTTGTAATGTGTTGCGTTACTTTGCCTTGCGTTACTTTGCGTTGCGTTGCTTTGCATTGTGTTACTTTGCATTGTGTTACTTTGCATTGTGTTGTAGTGTGTCGCATTACTTTGCCTTGTGTTAATTTGCGTTGTGTTACTTTGCGTTGTGTTACTTTGCGTTGTGTTACTTTGCGTTGTGTTACTTTGTGTTGCGTTACTTTGCCTTGTGTTGTAGTGTGTTGCGTTTCCTTACTTTGCGTTGTTAATTGGCGTTGTGTTACTTTGCGTTGCGTTACTTTGCGTTGTGTTACTTTGCGTTGCGTTACTTTGCGTTGCGTTACTTTGCGTTGCGTTACTTTGCGTTGCGTTACTTTGCGTTGCGTTACTTTGCGTTGTGTTACTTTGCATTGCTTTACTTTGCGTTGTGTTAATTTGTGTTGCATTACTTTGCGTTGCGTTACTTTGCATTGTGTTAATTTGCGTTGTTACTTTGCGTTGCATTGCTTTGCATTGTTACTTGGCGTTATGTTACTTTGCGTTGCGTTACTTTGCCTTGTGTTGTAATGTGTTGCGTTACTTTGCGCTGCGTTACTTTGCGTTGCGTTGCTTTGCATTGTGTTACTTTGCATTGTGTTACTTTGCATTGTGTTGTAGTGTGTCGCATTACTTTGCGTTGTGTTACTTTGCCTTGTGTTAATTTGCGTTGTGTTACTTTGCGTTGTGTTACTTTGCGTTGCGTTACTTTTCCTTGTGTTGTAGTGTGTTGCGTTTCCTTACTTTGCGTTGTGTTAATTGGCGTTGTGTTACTTTGCGTTGTGTTACTTTGCGTTGCGTTACTTTGCGTTGCGTTACTTTGCGTTGCGTTACTTTGCATTGTTACTTTGCGTTATGTTACTTTGCGTTGCGTTACTTTACGTTGTGTTAATTTGCCTTGTGTTGTAATGTGTTGTGTTACTTTGCGTTGCCTTACTTTGCATTGCGTTACTTTGCCTTGTGTTGTAGAACGTTGCATTACTTTGTGTTGTGTTACATTGCGTTGCATTACTTTACGTTGCATTACTTTGCGTTGCGTTACTTAGCATTGTGTTACTTTGCGTTGCGTTACTTTGCGTTGTGTTACTTTGCCTTGTGTTGAACTGCGTTGCGTTACTTTGCGTTATGTTACTTTGCGTTGCGTTACTTTGCGTTGCGTTACTTTGTCTTGTGTGCCTTGCTTGCGTTAGTTTGTGTTGCGTTACTTTGCGTTGTGTTACTTTGCCTTGTGTTGTAGTGCGTTGCGTTGCAGTACTTTGCGTTGTGTTACTTTGCGTTGTGTTACTTTGCGTTGTGTTAGTTTGCGTTGTGTTTCTTTGAGTTGTGTTACTTTGCCTTGTGTTACATTGCCTTGTGTTGTACTGCGTTGAGTTACTTTGCGTTATGTTACTTTGCGTTGCGTTACTTTGCGTGGCGTTACTTTGCGTTGCGTTACTTTGCGTTGCGTTACGTTGCCTTGTGCTGTAGTGCGTTGCGTTGCAGTACTTTGCGTTGTGTTACTTTGCATTGCGTTACTTTGTGTTGTGTTACTTTGTGTTGTGTTACTTTGCCTTGTTTTTTAATGTGTTGCGTTACTTTGCGTTGCGTTACTTTGCGTTGTGTTAGTTTGCGTTGTGTTACTTTGCGTTGTGTTACTTTGTGTTGCGTTACTTTGCCTTGTGTTGTAGTGCGTTGCCTTACTTTGCGTTGCGTTACTTTGCGTTGTCTTACTTTGCGTTGCATTACTTTGCGTTTCAATACTTAGCATTGTATTACTTTGCGTTGCGTTACTTTGCTTTGTGTTACTTTGCGTTGTGTTACTTTGCGTTGTGTTTCCTTGAGTTGTGTTACTTTGCCTTGTGTTACTTTGCCTTTTGTTGTAATGTGTTGCGTTACTTTGCATTGTGTTACTTTGCATTGCGTTACTTTGCCTTGTGTTGTAGAACATTGTGTTACTTTGCAGTGTGTTACTTTGCCTTGTGATACTTAGCGTTGTGTTGTAGTGTGTTGCGTTGTGTTACATTGCGTTGTGTTACATTGCCTTGTGTTGTAGTGCATTGCGTGGCATTACTTTCCATTTTGTTACTCTGCGTTGCTTTGCTTTGCCTCATGTTGTAATGTGTTACGTTACTTTGCTTTGCGGTACTTTGCGTTGCGTTACTTTGCGTTGTGTTACTTTGCGTTACTTTACATTGTGTTAATTTGCGTTGTATTACTTTGCCTTGTATTGTAGTGCTTTGCGTTGCATTACTTTGCGTTGTTACTTTGCGTTGCGTTACTTTGCCTTGTGTTGTTATGTGTTGCTTTACTTTGCGTTGTGTAACTTTGCGTTGCGTTACTTTGCCTAGTGTTTCTTTGCGTTGTGTTACTTTGCATTGCTTTACTTTGCGTTGCGTTACTTTGTGTTGCGTTACTTTGTGTTGCGTTACTTTGCATTTCATTACTTTGCCTTGTGTTATGATGTGTTGCGTTACTTTACCTTGTGTTGCTTTGCCTTGTGTTGTAGTGCGTTGCGTTACATTACTTTGCGTTGCGTTACTTTGCATTGTGTTAATTTGCGTTGTTACTTTGCGTTGCATTGCTTTGCATTGTTACTTGGCGTTATGTTACTTTGCGTTGCGTTACTTTCCCTTGTGTTGTAATGTGTTGCGTTACTTTGCGTTGCGTTTCTTTGCGTTGTGTTACTTTGTGTTGTGTTATTTTGCCTTGTGTTGTAATGTGTTGCGTTACTTTGCGTTGCGTTACTTTGCGTTGCGTTACTTTGCGTTGCGTTACTTTGCGTTGCGTTACTTTGCGTTGCGTTACTTTGCGTTGTGTTACTTTGTGTTGCGTTACTTTGTGTTGCATTACTTTACCTTGTGTTGTAATGTGTTGCATTACTTTGCGTTACTCTGCTTTGCGTTACTTTGTGTTGCCTTACTTTGCGTTGTGTTACTTTGCGTTGTGTTACTTTGTGTTGCGTTACTTTGCCTTGTGTTGTAGTGCGTTGCCTTACTTTGCGTTACGTTACTTTGCATTGTCTTACTTTGCATTGCATTACTTTGCGTTTCAATACGTAGCATTGTATTACTTTGCGTTGCGTTACTTTGCGTTGTGTTACTTTGCGTTACTTTACATTGCGTTACTTTGCCTTGTGTTACTTATCCTTGTATTGTAGTGCTTTGCGTTGCATTACTTTGCGTTGTGTTACTTTGCATTGCATTACTTTGCCTTGTGTTGTTATGTGTTGCCTTACTTTGCATTGCCTTACTTAGCCTTGTATTGTAGAACGTTGCATTACTTTGTCTTGTGTTACTTTGCGTTGCATTACTTTACGCTGCATTACTTTGCGTTGCGTTACTTAGCATTGTGTTACTTTGCCTTGCGTTGTAATGTGTTGTGTTACTTTGCGTTGCATTACTTTGCGTTGCGTTACTTTGCGTTGCGTTACTTTGCCTTGTGTTGTAATGTGTTGTGTTACTTTGCGTTGCGTTATTTTGCATTGTGTTACTTTGCGTTGTGTTGCTTTGCATTGTGTTACTTTCCCTTGTTTTGTTGTGCATTGCGTTGCTTTACTTTCCGTTGCGCTAATTTGTGTTGTGTTACTTTGCCTTGTGTTGTTATGTGTTGCGTTACTTTACCTTGTGTTGCTTTGCCTTGTGTAGTAATGTGTTGCGTTGCATTACTTTGCGTTGCGTTACTTTGCATTGTGTTACATTGCGTTGTGTTACTTTGCGTTGTGTTACTTTGTGTTGTGTTAATTTGCTTTGTTACTTTGCGTTGCATAGCTTTGCATTGTTACTTGGCATTTTGTTACTTTGCGTTGTGTTACTTTCCCTTGTGTTACTTTGCGTTGTTTTATTTTGCATTGTGTTACTTTGCATTGTGTTGTAGTGTGTTGCATTACTTTGCGTTGTGTTACTTTGAATTGTGTTAATTTGCGTTGCGTTTCTTTGCGTTGCGTTACTTTGCATTGCGTTAGTTTGCATTGTTACTTTGCATTGTTACTTTGCGTTACATTACTTTGCGTTGTGTTACTTTGTGTTGTGTTACATTGTGTTGTGTTACTTTGCCTTGTGTTGTAATGTGTTGCGTTACTTTGCGTTGCGTTACTTTGCGTTGTGTTACTTTGCGTTGTGTTACTTTGTGTTGCGTTACTTTGTGTTGCGTTACTTTACCTTGTGTTGTAATGTGTTGCATTACTTTGCGTTACTCTGCTTTGCGTTACTTTGCGTTGCGTTACTTTGCGTTGTGTTACTTTGCGTTGTGTTACTTTGCGTTGTGTTACTTTGTGTTGCGTTACTTTGCCTTGTGTTGTAGTGCGTTGCCTTACTTTGCATTACGTTACTTTGCGTTGTCTTACTTTGCGTTGCATTACTTTGCGTTTCAATACTTAACATTGTATTACTTTGCGTTGCGTTACTTTGCGTTATGTTACTTTGCGTTACTTTACATTGCGTTACTTTGCGTTGTGTTACTTTGCGTTGTGTTACTTTGCCTTGTATTGTAGTGCTTTGCGTTGCATTACTTTGCGTTGTGTTACTTTGCGTTGCGTTACTTTGCCTTGTGTTGTTATGTGTTGCGTTACTTTGCGTTGCGTTACTTTGCGTTGCGTTACTTTGCGTTGCGTTACTTTGCGTTGCGTTACTTTGCGTTGCGTTACTTTGCGTTGTGTTGTAGTGCGTTGCGTTACTTTGCGTTGTGTTACTTTGCGTTGTGTTACTTTGCGTTGCCTTACTTTGCGTTGCGTTACTTTGCCTTGTGTTGTGGAACGTTGCATTACTTTGCGTTGCATTACTTTGCATTGTGTTACTTTGCGTTGCGTTACTTTACCTTGTGTTATGTGTTGCGTTACTTTGCTTTGTGTAACTTTGCGTTGCGTTACTTTGCATTGTGTTACTTTGCGTTGCGTTACTTTGCATTGTTACTTTGCGTTATGTTACTTTGCGTTGTGTTACTTTGCATTGCTTTACTTTGCGTTGTGTTAATTTGTGTTGCATTACTTTGCGTTGCGTTACTTTGCATTGTGTTAATTTGCGTTGTTACTTTGCGTTGCATTGCTTTGCATTGTTACTTGGCGTTATGTTACTTTGCGTTGCGTTACTTTGCCTTGTGTTGTAATGTGTTGCGTTACTTTGCGCTGCGTTACTTTGCGTTGCGTTGCTTTGCATTGTGTTACTTTGCATTGTGTTACTTTGCATTGTGTTACTTTGCATTGTGTTGTAGTGTGTCGCATTACTTTGCGTTGTGTTACTTTGCCTTGTGTTAATTTGCGTTGTGTTACTTTGCCTTGTGTTACTTTGCGTTGCGTTACTTTTCCTTGTGTTGTAGTGTGTTGCGTTTCCTTACTTTGCGTTGTGTTAATTGGCGTTGTGTTACTTTGCGTTGCGTTACTTTGCGTTGCGTTACTTTGCGTTGCGTTACTTTGCGTTGCGTTACTTTGCATTGTTACTTTGCGTTATGTTACTTTGCGTTGCGTTACTTTACGTTGTGTTAATTTGCCTTGTGTTGTAATGTGTTGTGTTACTTTGCGTTGCTTTATTTTGCGTTGTGTTACTTTGCGTTGTGTTGCTTTGCATTGTGTTACTTTGCCTTGTTTTGTAGTGCGTTGCGTTGCGTTACCTTGTGTTGTGCTAATTTGCGTTGTGTTACTTTGCGTTATGTTACTTTGCGTTGCTTTACTTTGCGTTGCGTTACTTTGTGTTGCGTTACTTAGCATTGTCTTACTTTGCGTTATTTTGCGTTTTGTTACTTTGCCTTGTGTTTTACTGCGTTGCGTTACTTTGCGTTATGTTACTTTGCGTTATGTGGCTTTGCGTTGCGTTACTTTGCGTTGCGTTAATTTGTCTTGTGTTGTAATGTGTTACTTTACTTTGCGTTGCGTTACTTTGCGTTGCGTTAGTTTGCTTTGTGTTTCAGTGCGTTGTGTTGCATTACTTTGCGTTGTGTTACTTTGCCTTGTGTTGTACTGCGTTGCATTACTTTGCGTTGTGTTACTTTGTCTTGTGTTGTAATGTGTTGCGTTACTTTGCGTTGCGTTACTTTGCGTTGCGTTACTTAGCATTGTCTTACTTTGCGTTGCGTTATTTTGCGATGTGTTACTTTGCCTTGTGTTTTACTGCGTTATGTTACTTTGCGTTATGTGGCTTTGCGTTGCGTTACTTTGCGTTGCGTTAATTTGTCTTGTGTTGTTATGTGTTGCGTTACTTTGCGTTGCATTACTTTGCGTTGCGTTACTTTGCGTTGCGTTACTTTGCGTTGCGTTACTTTGCATTGTGTTACTTTGCAATGCGTTACTTTGCGTTGTGTTACTTTACGTTGCGTTACTTTGCCTTGTGTTGTAGTATGTTGCGTTACTTTGCGTTGTTACTTTGCGTTGCCTTACTTTGCGTTGCGTTACTTTGCCTTGTGTTGTAGTGCGTTGCCTTACTTTGTGTTACGTTACTTTGCGTTGTCTTACTTTGCGTTGCATTACTTTGCGTTTCAATACTTAGCATTGTATTACTTTGCTTTGCGTTACTTTGCGTTGTGTTACTTTGCGTTACTTTACATTGCGTTACTTTGCGTTGCGTTACTTTGCTTTGTGTTGTACTGCCTTGCGTTACTCTGCGTTATGTTACTTTGTGTTACGTTACTTTGCGTTGCGTTACTTTGCCTTGTGTTGTAGAACATTGTGTTACTTTGCGTTGCTTTTCTTTGCCTTGTGTAGTAATGTATTACGTTACTTTGTATTGCGTTACTTTGCGTTGTGTTACTTTGCGTTATGTTACTTTGCGTTGTGTTACTTTGCGTTGTGTTACTTTGCGTTGTGTTACATTGCCTTGTGTTGTAGTGGGTTGTGTTGCATTACTTTCCATTGTGTTACTTTGCATTGCTTTACTTTGCCTCATGTTGTAATGTGTTACGTTCCTTTGCTTTGCGTTACTTTGCATTGCGTTACTTTGCGTTGTGTTACTTTCCGTTGTGTTACTTTGTGTAGCGTTACTTTGCCTTTTGTTGTAGTGCGTTGCCTTACTTTGCGTTGTGTTACTTTGCGTTTTGTTACTTTGTCTTGCGTTACTTTGCCTCGTGTTGTAGTGCGTTGCCTTACTTTACATTGCGTTACTTTGCGTTGTGTGACTTTGCGTTGTGTTACTTTGCCTTGTATTGTAGTGCTTTGCGTTGCATTACTTTGCGTTGTTACTTTGCGTTGCGTTACTTTGCCTTGTGTTGTTATGTGTTGCGTTACTTTGCGTTGCGTTACTTTGCGTTGCGTTACTTTGCGTTGCGTTAATTTGCGTTGTGTTTCTTTGCGTTGCGTTACTTTGCGTTGTGTTACTTTGCGTTGCGTTACTTTGCCTTGTGTTGTAGAACGTTGCATTACTTTGCGTTGCGTTAATTTGCGTTGTGTTACTTTGCGTTGCATTACTTTGCGTTGCGTTACTTTGCGTTGTGTTACTTTGCGTTGCCTTACTTTGCATTGCGTTACTTTGCCTTGTGTTGTAGAACGTTGCATTACTTTGTGTTGTGTTACATTGCGTTGCATTACTTTACGTTGCATTACTTTGCGTTGCGTTACTTAGCATTGTGTTACTTTGCGTTGCGTTACTTTGCGTTGTGTTACTTTGCCTTGTGTTGTACTGCGTTGCGTTACTTTGCGTTATGTTACTTTGCGTTGCGTTACTTTGTGTTGCGTTACTTTGTCTTGTGTTGTAATGTGTTGCGTTAGTTTGCGTTGCGTTACTTTGCGTTGTGTTACTTTGCGTTGTGTTACTTTGCCTTGTGTTGTAGTCGTGTGTGGGCGTTGCGTTGCAGTACTTTGCGTTGTGTTACTTTGCGTTGTGTTACTTTGCGTTGTGTTACTTTGCGTTGTGTTTCTTTGAGTTGTGTTACTTTGCCTTGTGTTACATTCCTTGTGTTGTACTGCGTTGAGTTACTTTGCGTTATGTTACTTTGCGTTATGTTACTTTGCGTTGCGTTACTTTGCGTGGCGTTACTTTGCGTTGCGTTACGTTGCCTTGTGCTGTAGTGCGTTGCGTTGCAGTACTTTGCGTTGTGTTACTTTGCATTGCGTTACTTTGTGTTGTGTTACTTTGCCTTGTTTTTTAATGTGTTGCGTTACTTTGCGTTGCGTTACTTTGCGTTGTGTTAGTTTGCGTTGTGTTACTTTGCGTTGTGTTACTTTGTGTTGCGTTACTTTGCCTTGTGTTGTAGTGCGTTGCCTTACTTTGCGTTGCGTTACTTTGCGTTGTCTTACTTTGCCTTGCATTACTTTGCGTTTCAATACTTAGCATTGTATTACTTTGCGTTGCGTTACTTTGCTTTGTGTTACTTTGCGTTGTGTTACTTTGCGTTGTGTTTCCTTGAGTTGTGTTACTTTGCCTTGTGTTACTTTGCCTTTTGTTGTAATGTGTTGCGTTACTTTGCATTGTGTTACTTTGCATTGCGTTACTTTGCCTTGTGTTGTAGAACATTGTGTTACTTTGCGGTGTGTTACTTTGCCTTGTGATACTTAGCGTTGTGTTGTAGTGTGTTGCGTTGTGTTACTTTGCGTTGTGTTACATTGCCTTGTGTTGTAGTGCATTGCGTGGCATTACTTTCCATTTTGTTACTTTGCGTTGCTTTGCTTTGCCTCATGTTGTAATGTGTTACGTTACTTTGCTTTGCGTTACTTTGCGTTGCGTTACTTTGCGTTGTGTTACTTTGCGTTACTTTACATTGTGTTAATTTGCGTTGTATTACTTTGCCTTGTATTGTAGTGCTTTGCGTTGCATTACTTTGCGTTGTGTTACTTTGCGTTGCGTTACTTTGCCTTGTGTTGTTATGTGTTGCGTTACTTTGCGTTGTGTAACTTTGCGTTGCGTTACTTTGCCTTGTGTTTCTTTGCGTTGTGTTACTTTGCATTGCTTTACTTTGCGTTGCGTTACTTTGTGTTGCGTTACTTTGTGTTGCGTTACTTTGCATTTCATTACTTTGCCTTGTGTTATGATGTGTTGCGTTACTTTACCTTGTATTGCTTTGCCTTGTGTTGTAGTGCGTTGCGTTACATTACTTTGCGTTGCATTGCTTTGCATTGTTACTTGGCGTTATGTTACTTTGCGTTGCGTTACTTTCCCTTGTGTTGTAATGTGTTGCGTTACTTTGCGTTGCGTTTCTTTGCGTTGTGTTACTCTGTGTTGTGTTACTTTGTGTTGTGTTATTTTGCCTTGTGTTGTAATGTGTTGCGTTACTTTGCGTTGCGTTACTTTGCGTTGCGTTACTTTGCGTTGCATTACTTTGCGTTGTGTTACTTTGTGTTGCGTTACTTTGTTTTGCATTACTTTACCTTGTGTTGTAATGTGTTGCATTACTTTGCGTTACTCTGCTTTGCGTTACTTTGCGTTGCCTTACTTTGCGTTGTGTTACTTTGCGTTGTGTTACTTTGTGTTGCGTTACTTTGCCTTGTGTTGTAGTGCCTTGCCTTACTTTGCGTTACGTTACTTTGCATTGTCTTACTTTGCATTGCATTACTTTGCGTTTCAATACGTAGCATTGTATTACTTTGCGTTGCGTTACTTTGCGTTGTGTTACTTTGCGTTACTTTACATTGCGTTACTTTGCCTTGTGTTACTTATCCTTGTATTGTAGTGCTTTGCGTTGCATTACTTTGCGTTGTGTTACTTTGCATTGCATTACTTTGCCTTGTGTTGTTATGTGTTG
The DNA here is from genome assembly GCA_947000775.1 of Pterois miles. NCBI lineage: Eukaryota > Metazoa > Chordata > Actinopteri > Perciformes > Scorpaenidae > Pterois > Pterois miles. The sequence continues at coordinate 23,681 of CAMQGK010000059.1, read as the reverse complement.
CCTTACTTTGCGTTGCCTTACTTAGCCTTGTATTGTAGAACGTTGCATTACTTTGTCTTGTGTTACTTTGCGTTGCATTACTTTACGCTGCATTACTTTGCGTTGCGTTACTTAGCATTGTGTTACTTTGCCTTGCGTTGTAATGTGTTGTGTTACTTTGCGTTGCATTACTTTGCGTTGCGTTACTTTGCGTTGCGTTACTTTGCCTTGTGTTGTAATGTGTTGTGTTACTTTGCGTTGCGTTATTTTGCATTGTGTTACTTTGCGTTGTGTTGCTTTGCATTGTGTTACTTTCCCTTGTTTTGTTGTGCGTTGCGTTGCATTACTTTGCGTTGTGTTACTTTGCATTGTGTTACATTGCGTTGTGTTACTTTGCGTTGTGTTACTTTGTGTTGTGTTAATTTGCGTTGTTACTTTGCGTTGCATAGCTTTGCATTGTTACTTGGCATTTTGTTACTTTGCGTTGTGTTACTTTCCCTTGTGTTACTTTGCGTTGTTTTATTTTGCATTGTGTTACTTTGCATTGTGTTGTAGTGTGTTGCGTTACTTTGCGTTGTGTCACTTTGAATTGTGTTAATTTGCGTTGCGTTTCTTTGCGTTGCGTTACTTTGCATTGCGTTAGTTTGCATTGTTACTTTGCGTTACATTACTTTGCGTTGTGTTACTTTGCGTTGTGTTACTTTGTGTTGTGTTACTTTGCCTTGTGTTGTAATGTGTTGCGTTACTTTGCGTTGCGTTACTTTGCGTTGTGTTACTTTGCGTTGTGTTACTTTGTGTTGCGTTACTTTGTGTTGCGTTACTTTACCTTGTGTTGTAATGTGTTGCGTTACTTTGCGTTACTCTGCTTTGCGTTACTTTGCGTTGCGTTACTTTGCGTTGTGTTACTTTGCGTTGTGTTACTTTGCGTTGTGTTACTTTGTGTTGCGTTACTTTCCCTTGTGTTGTAGTGCGTTGCCTTACTTTGCATTACGTTACTTTGCGTTGTCTTACTTTGCGTTGCATTACTTTGCATTGTTACTTGGCATTTTGTTACTTTGCGTTGTGTTACTTTCCCTTGTGTTACTTTGCGTTGTTTTATTTTGCATTGTGTTACTTTGCATTGTGTTGTAGTGTGTTGCATTACTTTGCGTTGTGTTACTTTGAATTGTGTTAATTTGCGTTGCGTTTCTTTGCGTTGCGTTACTTTGCATTGCGTTAGTTTGCATTGTTACTTTGCGTTACATTACTTTGCGTTGTGTTACTTTGTGTTGTGTTACTTTGTGTTGTGTTACTTTGCCTTGTGTTGTAATGTGTTGCGTTACTTTGCGTTGCGTTACTTTGCGTTGTGTTACTTTGCGTTGTGTTACTTTGTGTTGCGTTACTTTGTGTTGCGTTACTTTACCTTGTGTTGTAATGTGTTGCATTACTTTGCGTTACTCTGCTTTGCGTTACTTTGCGTTGCGTTACTTTGCGTTGTGTTACTTTGCGTTGTGTTACTTTGCGTTGTGTTACTTTGTGTTGCGTTACTTTCCCTTGTGTTGTAGTGCGTTGCCTTACTTTGCATTACGTTACTTTGCGTTGTCTTACTTTGCGTTGCATTACTTTGCGTTTCAATACTTAACATTGTATTACTTTGCGTTATGTTACTTTGCGTTATGTTACTTTGCGTTACTTTACATTGCGTTACTTTGCGTTGTGTTACTTTGCGTTGTGTTACTTTGCCTTGTATTGTAGTGCTTTGCGTTGCATTACTTTGCGTTGTGTTACTTTGCGTTGCGTTACTTTGCCTTGTGTTGTTATGTGTTGCGTTACTTTGCGTTGCGTTACTTTGCGTTGCGTTACTTTGCGTTGTGTTACTTTGCGTTGTGTTGTAGTGCGTTGCGTTACTTTGCGTTGTGTTACTTTGCGTTGTGTTACTTTGCGTTGCCTTACTTTGCGTTGCCTTACTTTGCCTTGTGTTGTGGAACGTTGCATTACTTTGCGTTGCATTACTTTGCATTGTGTTACTTTGCGTTGCGTTACTTTACCTTGTGTTATGTGTTGCGTTACTTTGCGTTGTGTAACTTTGCGTTGCGTTACTTTGCATTGTGTTACTTTGCGTTGCGTTACTTTGCCTTGTGTTGTAATGTGTTGCGTTACTTTGCCTTGCGTTACTTTGCGTTGCGTTGCTTTGCATTGTGTTACTTTGCGTTGTGTTACTTTGCATTGTGTTGTAGTGTGTCGCATTACTTTGCCTTGTGTTACTTTGCGTTGTGTTACTTTGCGTTGTGTTACTTTGCGTTGTGTTACTTTGTGTTGCGTTACTTTGCCTTGTGTTGTAGTGTGTTGCGTTTCCTTACTTTGCGTTGTGTTAATTTGCGTTGTGTTACTTTGCGTTGCGTTACTTTGCGTTGTGTTACTTTGCGTTGCGTTACTTTGCGTTGCGTTACTTTGCGTTGCGTTACTTTGCGTTGTGTTACTTTGCATTGCTTTACTTTGCGTTGTGTTAATTTGTGTTGCATTACTTTGCGTTGCGTTACTTTGCATTGTGTTAATTTGCGTTGTTACTTTGCGTTGCATTGCTTTGCATTGTTACTTTGGCGTTATGTTACTTTGCGTTGCGTTACTTTGCCTTGTGTTGTAATGTGTTGCGTTACTTTGCGCTGCGTTACTTTGCGTTGCGTTGCTTTGCATTGTGTTACTTTGCATTGTGTTACTTTGCATTGTGTTGTAGTGTGTCGCATTACTTTGCGTTGTGTTACTTTGCCTTGTGTTAATTTGCCTTGTGTTAATTTGCGTTGTGTTACTTTGCGTTGCGTTACTTTTCCTTGTGTTGTAGTGTGTTGCGTTTCCTTACTTTGCGTTGTGTTAATTGGCGTTGTGTTACTTTGCGTTGCGTTACTTTGCGTTGCGTTACTTTGCGTTGCGTTACTTTGCGTTGCGTTACTTTGCATTGTTACTTTGCGTTATGTTACTTTGCGTTGCGTTACTTTACGTTGTGTTAATTTGCCTTGTGTTGTAATGTTTTGTGTTACTTTGCGTTGCGTTATTTTGCGTTGTGTTACTTTGCGTTGTGTTGCTTTGCATTGTGTTACTTTGCCTTGTTTTGTAGTGCGTTGCGTTGCGTTACTTTGTGTTGTGCTAATTTGCGTTGTGTTACTTTGCGTTATGTTACTTTGCGTTGCTTTACTTTGCGTTGCGTTACTTTGTGTTGCGTTACTTAGCATTGTCTTACTTTGCGTTATTTTGCGTTTTGTTACTTTGCCTTGTGTTTTACTTTGCGTTGCGTTACTTTGCGTTATGTTACTTTGCGTTATGTGGCTTTGCGTTGCGTTACTTTGCGTTGCGTTAATTTGTCTTGTGTTGTAATGTGTTACTTTACTTTGCGTTGCGTTACTTTGCGTTGCGTTAGTTTGCTTTGTGTTTCAGTGCGTTGTGTTGCATTACTTTGCGTTGTGTTACTTTGCCTTGTGTTGTACTGCGTTGCATTACTTTGCGTTGTGTTACTTTGTCTTGTGTTGTAATGTGTTGCGTTACTTTGCGTTGCGTTACTTTGCGTTGCGTTACTTAGCATTGTCTTACTTTGCGTTGCGTTATTTTGCGATGTGTTACTTTGCCTTGTGTTTTACTGCGTTGCGTTACTTTGCGTTATGTTACTTTGCGTTATGTGGCTTTGCGTTGCGTTACTTTGCGTTGCGTTAATTTGTCTTGTGTTGTAATGTGTTACTTTACTTTGCGTTGCGTTACTTTGCGTTGCGTTAGTTTGCTTTGTGTTTCAGTGCGTTGTGTTGCATTACTTTGCGTTGTGTTACTTTGCCTTGTGTTGTACTTCGTTGCGTTACTTTGCGTTGTGTTACTTTGTCTTGTGTTGTAATGTGTTGCGTTTCTTTGCGTTGCGTTACTTTGCGTTGCGTTACTTTGCGTTGCGTTACTTTGCCTTGTGTGGTAGTGCGTTGCGTTGCAGTACTTTGCTTTGTGTTACTTTGCCTTGTGTTGTACTGCATTGCGTTACTTTGCGTTGTGTTACTTTGCGTTGTGTTACTTTGCCTTGTGTTACTTCGCCTTGTGTTACTTTGCCTTGTGTTGTAGTGTGTTGCGTTGCCATACTTCGCCTTGTGTTATTTTGCCTTGTGTTGTAGTGTGTTGCGTTGCCTTACTTTGTGTTGTGTTACTTTGCGTTATGTTACTTTGCGTTGCGGTTACTTTGCGTTGCGTTACTTTGCCTTGTGTTGTAATGTGTTGTGTTACTTTGCGTTGCGTTATTTTGCGTTGTGTTACTTTGCGTTGTGTTGCTTTGCATTGTGTTACTTTGCCTTGTTTTGTAGTGCGTTGTGTTACTTTGCGTTGTGCTAATTTGCGTTGTGTTACTTTGCGTTATGTTACTTTGCGTTGCGTTATTTAGCGTTGCTTTACTTTGCGTTGCGTTACTTTACGTTGCGTTACTTTGCCTTGCGTTACTTTGCATTGTTACTTTGCGTTATGTTACTTTGCGTTGTGTTTCTTTGCGTTGTGTTACTTTGCATTGCGTTACTTTGCCTTGTGTTGTAATGTGTTGCGTTACTTTGCGTTGCGTTACTTTGTGTTGCGTTACTTTGCGTTGCGTTACTTTGCGTTGCGTTGTAGTGCGTTTCGTTACATTGCTTTGCGCTGCGTTACTTTGCCTTGTGGTGTACTGCATTGCGTTACTTTGCGTTGTGTTACTTTGCATTGTGTTACTTTGTGTTGTGTTACTTTGCGTTGTGTTACTTTGTGTTGTGTTACATTGCCTTGTGTTGTAGTGCGTTGCGTTGCATTACTTTCCATTGTGTTACTTTACGTTGCTTTCCTATCCTTACTTTGCTTTGTGTTGTAATGTGTTGTGTTACTTTGCGTTGCGTTATTTTGCGTTGTGTTACTTTGCGTTGCATTACTCTGCATTGCGTTACTTTGCCTTGTGTTGTAATGTGTTGCATTACTTTGCCTTGTGTTACTTTGCTGTGTGTTACTTTGCGTTGTGTTTTAGCGCGTTGTATTACTTTACTATGCATTGCGTTGCTTTGCTTTGCGTTACTTCACCTTGTGTTGTAATTTGTTGCGTGACTTTGCGTTGTGTTACTTTGCGTTGTGTTACTTTGTGTTGTGTTACTTTGCCTTGTGTTAATTTGCTTTGTGTTTCTTTGCATTGTGTTGTAGTGTGTTGAGTTGTGTTACTTTGCATTGTGTTACATTGCCTTGTGTTGTACTGCATTGCGTTACTTTGCATTGTGTTACTTTGCGTTGTGTTACTTTGCGTTGTGTTACATTGCCTTGTGTTGTAGTGGTTTGCGTTGCATTACTTTCCATTGTGTTACATTATGTTGCTTTACTTTGCCTCGTGTTGTAATGTGTTACGTTACTTTGGTTTGTGTTACTTTGCGTTGTGTTACTTTGCGTTGTTTGCTTTCTATTGTGTTACATTGTCTTGTGTTGCGTTGCATTACTCTGCGTTATGTTACTTTGTGTTGCGTTACTTTGCCTTGTGTTGTTATGCGTTGCGTTACTTTGCGTTGCGTTACTTTGCGTTGTGTTGCTTTGCAATGTGTTACTTTGCATTGTGTTGTAGTGTGTTGCATTAATTTGCGTTGTGTTACTTTGCCTTGTGTTAATTTGCGTTGTGTTACTTTGCGTTGTGTTACTTTGTGTTGCGTTACTTTGCCTTGTGTTGTAGTGTGTTGCGTTGCCTTACTTTGCGTTGTGTTAATTTGCGTTGTGTTACTTTGCGTTGTTACTTTGCGTTGTGTTACTTTGCGTTGCTTTACTTTGCGTTGCGATACTTTGCCTTGTGTTGTAGTGTGTTGCGTTGCCTTACTTTGCGTTGTGTTACTTTGCGTTATGTTACTTTGCGTTGCGTTACTTTGCGTTGCGTTACTTTGCGTTGCGCTAGTTTGCATTGTTACTTTGCCTTGTGTTGTAATGTGTTGTGTTACTTTGCGTTGCATTACTTTGCGTTGCGTTTCTTTGCGTTGCGTTACTTTGCCTTGTGTTGTAATGTGTTGTGTTACTTTGCGTTGCGTTATTTTGAATTGTGTTACTTTGCGTTGTGTTGCTTTGCATTGTGTTACTTTGCCTTGTTTTTCGTGCGTTGCGTTGCTTTAATTTGCGTTGCGCTAATTTGCGTTGTGTTACTTTGCCTTGTGTTACTTTGCATTGTGTTACTTTGCGTTGAGTTACTTTTCCTTGTGTTGTAATATGTTGCGTTACTTTGCGTTGCGTTACTTTGCGTTGCGTTACTTTGCGTTTTGTTACTTGGCGTTTTGTTACTTGGCGTTGTGTTACTTTGTGTTGTTTTACTTTGCATTGTGTTACTTTGCATTGTGATGTAGTGTGTTGCATTACTTTGCGTTGTGTTACTTTGCATTGTGTTAATTTGCGTTGCGGTTCTTTGCGTTGCGTTACTTTGCATTGCGTTAGTTTGCATTGTTACTTTGCGTTACATTACTTTGCGTTGCGTTACTTTGTGTTGCGTTACTTTGCCTTGTGTTGTAGTGTGTTGCGTTTCCTTACTTTGCGTTGTGTTAATTGGCGTTGTGTTACTTTGCGTTGCGTTACTTTGCGTTGCGTTACTTTGCGTTGCGTTACTTTGCGTTGCGTTACTTTGCATTGTTACTTTGCGTTATGTTACTTTGCGTTGCGTTACTTTGCGTTGTGTTACTTTGCGTTGTGTTACTTTGCGTTGTGTTGCTTGGCATTGTGTTACTTTGCCTTGTTTTGTAGTGCGTTGCGTTACTTTGCGTTGTGCTAATTTGCGTTGTGTTACTTTGCGTTATGTTACTTTGCATTGCGTTACTTTGCGTTGCGTTACTTTGCGTTGCGTTACTTTGCATTGTTACTTTGCGTTATGTTACTTTGTGTTGCGTTACTTAGCGTTGCGTTACTTTGCCTTGTGTTGTAATGTGTTGCGTTACTTTGCGTTGTTTTACATTGCCTTGTATTGTAGTGCTTTGCGTTGCATTACTTTGCGTTGTGTTAATTTGCGTTGCGTTACTTTGCCTTGTGTTGTTATGTGTTGCGTTACTTTGCGTTGCGTTACTTTGCGTTGCGTTACTTTGCGTTGTGTTACTTTGCGTTGTGTTGCTTGGCATTGTGTTACTTTGCCTTGTTTTGTAGTGCGCTGCGTTGCGTTGCGTTACTTTGCGTTGTGCTAATTTGCGTTGTGTTACTTTGCGTTATGTTACTTTGCGTTGCTTTACTTTGCGTTGCGTTACTTTGCGTTGCGTTACTTTGCATTGTTACTTTGCGTTATGTTACTTTGTGTTGCGTTACTTAGCATTGCGTTACTTTGCATTGTGTTGTAATGTGTTGCGTTATTTTGCGTTGTTTTACATTGCCTTGTATTGTAGTGCTTTGCGTTGCATTACTTTGCGTTGTGTTAATTTGCGTTGCGTTACTTTGCCTTGTGTTGTTATGTGTTGCGTTACTTTGCGTTGCGTTACTTTGCGTTGCGTTACTTTGCGTTGCGTTACTTTCGTTGTGTTACTCTGCGTTACCTTACTTTGCGTTGCGTTACTTTGCCTTGTGTTGTAGAACGTTACATTACTTTGTGTTGTGTTACTTTGCGTTGCATTACTTTACGTTGCATTACTTTGCGTTGCGCCATTTAGCATTGTGTTACTTTGCGTTGTGTTACTTTGCGTTATGTTACTTTGCATTGTGTTACTTTTTGATGCGTTACTTTGCCTTGTGTTGTAGTGTTTTGCGTTGCCTTACTTTGCGTTGTGTTACTTTGCGTTATGTTACTTTGCGTTGCGTTACTTTGCATTGTTACTTTGCGTTATGTTACTTTGCGTTGCGTTACTTTGCATTGTTACTTTGCGTTATGTTACTTTGCGTTGCGTTACTTTGCCTTGTGTTGTAATGTGTTGCGTTACTTTACCTTGTGTTGCTTTGCCTTGTTTTGTAGTGCGTTACGTTGCTTTACTTTGCGTTGCGCTAATTTGCGTTGTGTTACTTTGCCTTGTGTTGTTATGTGTTGCGTTACTTTACCTTGTGTTGCTTTGCCTTGTGTAGTTGTGCGTTGCGTTGCAGTACTTTGCGTTGCGTTAATTTGCGTTGTGTTAATTTGCGTTGTGTTACTTTGCGTTGTGTTAATTTGCGTTGTGTTAATTTGCGTTGTTACTTTGCGTTGCATTGCTTTGCATTGTTACTTGGCATTATGTTACTTTGCGTTGTGTTACTTTCCCTTGTGTTGTAATGTGTTGCGTTACGTTGTGTTGCGTTACTTTGTGTTGCGTTACTTTGCTTTGTGTTACTTTGCGTTGTTTTACTTTGCATTGTGTTAATTTGCATTGTGTTGTAGTGTGTTGCATTACTTTGCGTTGTGTTACTTTGCATTGTGTTAATTTGCGTTGCGTTTCTTTGCGTTGCGTTACTTTGCATTGCGTTAGTTTGCATTGTTACTTTGCTTTACATTACTTTGCGTTGTGTTACTTTGTGTTGTGTTACTTTGTGTTGTGTTACTTTGCCTTGTGTTGTAATGTGTTGCGTTACTTTGCGTTGCGTTACTTTACGTTGTGTTACTTTGTGTTGCGTTACTTTGTGTTGCGTTACTTTGTGTTGCGTTACTTTACCTTGTGTTGTAATGTGTTGCGTTACTTTGCCTTGTGTTGTAATGTGTTGCGTTACTTTGCGTTGCGTTACTTTGCGTTGCGTTACTTTGCGTTGCGTTACTTTGCGTTCTGTTACTTTGTGTTGCGTTACTTTGTGTTGCGTTACTTTACCTTGTGTTGTAATGTGTTGCATTACTTTGCGTTACTCTTCTTTGCGTTACTTTGCGTTGCGTTACTTTGCGTTGTGTTACTTTGCGTTGTGTTACTTTGTTGTTTCTTTGTGTTGCGTTACTTTGCCTTTTGTTGTAGTGCGTTGCCTTACTTTGTGTTACGTTACTGTGCGTTGTCTTACTTTGCGTTGCATTACTTTGCGTTTCAATACTTAGCATTGTATTACTTTGCGTTGCGTTACTCTGCGTTATGTTACTTTTTGTTTCGTTACTTTGCGTTGCGTTACTTTGTCTTGTGTTGTAATGTGTTGCGTTACTTTGCGTTGCGTTACTTTGCGTTGCGTTACTTTGCGTTGCGTTACTTTGCCTTGTGTTGTAGTGCGTTGCGTTGCAGTACTTTGCGTTGTGTTACTTTGCCTTGTGTTGTACTGCATTGCGTTACTTTGCGTTGTGTTACTTTGCATTGTTTTACTTTGCGTTGCGTTACTTTGCCTTGTGTTGTAGAACATTGTGTTACTTTGCGTTGCTTTACTTTGCCTTGTGTAGTAATGTATTACGTTACTTTGTGTTGTGTTACTTTGCCTTGTGTTGTAATGTGTTGCGTTACTTCGCGTTGCGTTACTTTGCGTTGCGTTACTTTGCGTTCTGTTACTTTGTGTTGCGTTACTCTGTGTTGCGTTACTTTACCTTGTGTTGTTATGTGTTGCGTTACTTTGCGTTGCGTTACTTTGCGTTGCGTTACTTTGCCTTGTGTTGTTATGTGTTGCGTTACTTTGCCTTGCGTTACTTTGCCTTGCGTTACTTTGCGTTGCGTGACTTTGCGTTGCGTTACTTTGCGTTGTGTTACTTTGCGTTGTGTTGTAGTGCGTTGCGTTACTTTGCGTTGTGTTGTTATGTGTTGCGTTACTTTGCGTTGCGTTACTTTGCCTTGCGTTACTTTGCGTTGCGTGACTTTGCGTTGCGTTACTTTGCGTTGTGTTACTTTGCATTGTGTTGTAGTGTGTTGCATTACTTTGTGTTGTGTTACTTTGCATTGTGTTAATTTGCGTTGCGTCTCTTTGCGTTGCGTTACTTTAAATTGCGTTAGTTTGCATTGTTACTTTGCGTTACATTACTTTGCGTTGTGTTACTTTGTGTTGTGTTACTTTGTGTTGTGTTACTTTGCCTTTTGTTGTAATGTGTTGCGTTACTTTGTGTTACGTTACTTTGTGTTGCGTTACTTTACCTTGTGTTGTAATGTGTTGCATTACTTTGCGTTACTCTGCTTTGCGTTACTTTGCGTTGCGTTACTTTGCGTTGTGTTACTTTGCGTTGTGTTACTTTGCGTTGTGTTACTTTGTGTTGCGTTACTTTGCCTTTTGTTGTAGTGCGTTGCCTTACTTTGCGTTACGTTACTGTGCGTTGTCGTACTTTGCGTTGCATTACTTTGCGTTGTGTTACTTTGCGTTGTATTACTTTGCGTTGCGTTACTTTGCGTTGTGTTACTTTGCGTTACTTTACATTGCGTTAATTTGCGTTGTGTTACTTTGCCTTGTATTGTAGTGCTTTGCGTTGCATTACTTTGCGTTGTGTTACTTTGCGTTGCGTTACTTTGCCTTGTGTTGTTATGTGTTGCGTTACTTTGCGTTGCGTTACTTTGCATTGCGTTACTTTGCGTTGCGTGACTTTGCGTTGCGTTACTTTGCGTTGTGTTACTTTGCGTTGTGTTGTAATGCGTTGCGTTACTTTGCGTTGTGTTACTTTGCCTTGTGTTACTTTGCCTTGTGTTACTTTGCGTTGCCTTATTTTGCGTTGCGTTACTTTGCCTTGTGTCGTAGAACGTTGCATTACTTTGTGTTGTGTTACTTTGCGTTGCATTACTTTGCATTGTGTTACTTTGCGTTGCGTTACTTTGCCTTGTGTTGTTTTGTAATGCGTTACTTTGCGTTGTGTTTCTTTGCTTTGTGTTACTTTGCATTGCTTTACTTTGCTTTGTGTTAAGTTGTGTTGCATTACTTTGCGTTGCGTTACTTTGTGTTGCATTACTTTGTGTTGCGTTACTTTGCATTGCATTACTTTGCCTTGTGTTATGATGTGTTGCGTTACTTTACCTTGTGTTGCTTTGCCTTGTGTTGTAGTGCGTTGCGTTGCATTACTTTGCATTGCGTTAGTTTGCATTGTTACTTTGCGTTACATTACTTTGGTTGTGTTACTTTGTGTTTTGTTACTTTGTATTGTGTTACTTTGCCTTGTGTTGTAATGTGTTGCGTTACTCTGCGTTGCGTTACTTTGCGTTGCGTTACTTTGTGTTGTGTTACTTTGTGTTGCGTTACTTTGTGTTGCGTTACTTTACCTTGTGTTGTAATGTGTTGCATTACTTTGCGTTACTCTGCTTTGCTTTTTTTTTTTTTTTTTTTTTTTTCTTTTTTCTTACTTTGCATTCGTTACGTTGTATTGTCTTACTTTGCGTTGCATTACTTTGCGTTTCAATACTTTGCATTGTATTACTTTGCGTAGCGTTACTTTGCGTTGTGTTACTTTGCGTTACTTTACATTGTGTTACTTTGCGTTGTGTTACTTATCCTTGTATTGTAGTGCTTTGCGTTGCATTACTTTGCGTTGTGTTACTTTGCGTTGCGTTACTTTGCCTTGTGTTGTTATGTGTTGCGTTACTTTGCGTTGCGTTACTTTGCGTTGCGTTACTTTGCGTTGCGTTACTTTGCATTGTGTTACTTTGCAATGCGTTACTTTGCGTTGTGTTACTTTACGTTGTGTTACTTTACGTTGCGTTACTTTGCCTTGTGTTGTAGTATGTTGCGTTACTTTGCGTTGTGTTACTTTGCGTTGCCTTACTTTGCGTTGCGTTACTTTGCCTTGTGTTGTAGTGCGTTGCCTTACTTTGTGTTGCGTTACTTTGCGTTGTCTTAGTTTGCGTTGCATTACTTTGCGTTTCAATACTTAGCATTGTATTACTTTGCGTTGCGTTACTTTGCGTTGTGTTACTTTGCGTTACTTTACATTGCGTTACTTTGCGTTGTGTTACTTTGCCTTGTATTGTAGTGCTTTGCGTTGCATTACTTTGCGTTGTTACTTTGCGTTGCGTTACTTTGCGTTGCGTTACTTTGCGTTGCGTTAGTTTGCATTGTTACTTTGCCTTGTGTTGTTATGTGTTGTGTTACTTTGCGTTGCGTTACTTTGCGTTGCGTTACTTTGCGTTGTGTTGTAATGTGTTGCGTTACTTTGCGTTGCGTTACTTTGCGTTGCGTTACTTTGCCTTGTGTATTAGTGCGTTGCGTTGCAGTACTTTGCGTTGTGTGATTTTGCCTTGTGTTGTACTGCATTGCGTTACTTTGCGTTGTGTTACTTTGCCTTGTGTTACTTTGCGTTGTGTTTCTACGCGTTGTGTTACTTTGCGTTGTGTTACTTTGCGTTGTGTTACTTTGCGTTGTGTTACTTTGCCTTGTGTTACTTCGCCTTGTGTTACTTTGCCTTGTGTTGTAATGTGTTGCGTTGCTTTGCATTGTGTTACTTTGCGTTGCACTAATTTGCCTTGTGTTGTAATGTATTACGTTACTGTGTGTTGCGTTACTTTGCATTGCGTTACTTTGCGTTGTGTTACTTTGCGTTGTGTTGTAGTGCGTTGCCTTACTTTGATTTACGTTACTTTGCATTGTCTTACTTTGCGTTGCATTACTTTGCGTTTCAATACTTAGCATTGTATTACTTTGCGTTGCGTTACTTTGCGTTGCGTTACTTTGCGTTGTTTTTTTTTTTTTTTTTTTTTTTTGTTACTTATCCTTGTATTGTAGTGCTTTGCGTTGCATTACTTTGCGTTGTGTTACTTTGTGTTGCGTTACTTTGCCTTGTGTTGTTATGTGTTGCGTTACTTTGCGTTGCGTTACTTTGCGTTGTGTTACTTTGCAATGCGTTACTTTGCCTTGTGTTGTAGAACGTTGCATTACTTTGTGTTGTGTTACTTTGCGTTGCATTACTTTACGCTGCATTACTTTGCGTTGCGTTACTTCGCATTGTGTTACTTTGCGTTGCGTTACTTTGCGTTGTGTTACTTTGCCTTGTGTTGTACTGCCTTGCGTTACTTTGTGTTCTGTTACTTTGTGTTATGTTACTTTGTGTTTCGTTACTTTGAGTTGTGTTACTTTGCCTTATGTTGTAATGTGTTGCGTTACTTTGCATTGTGTTACTTTGCGTTGCCTTACTTTGCATTGTAGTTAGTTGCGTTACTTTGCCTTGTGTTGTAGAACGTTGTATTACTTTGTGTTGTGTTACTTTGCGTTGCATTACTTTACGCTGCATTACTTTGCGTTGCGTTACTTAGCATTGTGTTACTTTGCGTTGCTTTCGTTACTTTGCCTTGTGTTGTAGAACATTGTGTTACTTTGCGTTGCTTTACTTTGCATTGTGTTTGGCTTACCACCGACCGTGTTGTAATGGTACGTACTTTTTGCTTACTTTCTTCTTACTTTGCGTTCTGCGTTACTTTGCATTGCTTTACTTTGCGTTGTGTTCTTTCTTGTGTTAATTTGTGTTGCATTACTTTGCGTTGTGTTAGTTTGCGTTGCGTTATTTTGTGTTGCGTTACTTTGCATTGCATTACTTTGCCTTGTGTTATGATGTGTTGCGTTACTTTACCTTGTGTTGCTTTGCCTTGTGTTGTAGTGCGTTGCGTTGCATTACTTTGCGTTGCGTTACTTTGCGTTGTGTTACTTTGTGTTGCGTTACTTTGTGTTGCGTTACTTTACCTTGTGTTGTAATGTGTTGCATTACTTTGCGTTACTCTGCTTTGCGTTACTTTGCGTTGCGTTACTTTGCGTTGTGTTACTTTGCGTTGTGTTACTTTGCGTTGTGTTACTTTGTGTTGCGTTACTTTGTGTTGCGTTACTTTGCCTTGTGTTGTAGTGCGTTGCCTTACTTTGATTTACGTTACTTTGCATTGTCTTACTTTGCGTTGCATTACTTTGCGTTTCAATACTTAGCATTGTATTACTTTGCGTTGCGTTACTTTGCGTTGTGTTACTTTGCGTTACTTTGCGTTGCGTTACTTTGCCTTGTGTTGTTATGTGTTGCGTTACTTTGCGTTGCATTACTTTGCGTTGCATTACTTTGCGTTGCGTTACTTTGGAATGCGTTACTTTGCGTTGTGTTACTTTACGTTGCGTTACTTTGCCTTGTGTTGTAGTGTGTTGCGCTACTTTGCCTTGTGTTACTTTGCGTTGCCTTACTTTGCGTTGCGTTACTTTGCCTTGTGTTGTAGAACGTTGCATTACTTTGTGTTGTGTTACTTTGCGTTGCATTACTTTACGCTGCATTACTTTGCGTTGCGTTATTTAGCATTGTGTTACTTTGCGTTGCGTTACTTTGCGTTGTGTTACTTTGCCTTGTGTTGTACTGCCTTGCGTTACTCTGCGTTATGTTACTTTGTGTTTCGTTACTTTGCGTTGCTTTACTTTGTCTTGTGTTGTAATGTTTTGCGTTACTTTTCTTTGCCTTTCTTTGCGTTGCGTTACTTTGCCTTGTGTTGTAGTGCGTTGCGTTGCAGTACTTTGCGTTGTGTTACTTTGCCTTGTGTTGTACTGCATTGCGTTACTTTGCGTTGTGTTACTTTGCGTTGTATTTCTTTGAGTTGTGTTGTAATGTGTTTCGTTACTTTGCATTGTGTTACTTTGCGTTGCGTTACTTTGCCTTGTGTTGTAGAATATTGTGTTACTTTGCGTTGCTTTACTTTGCCTTGTGTTGTAATGTGTTGCGTTACTTTGTGTTGCGTTACTTTGTGTTGCGTTACTTTGTGTTGCGTTACTTTGTGTTGCGTTACTTTGCGTTGCGTTACTTTGCTTTGTGTTACATTGCCTTGTGTTGTAGTGGGTTGCGTTGCATTACTTTCCATTGTGTTACTTTGCGTTGCTTTACTTTGCCTCATGTTGTAATGTGTTACGTTCCTTTGCTTTGCGTTACTTTGCATTGCGTTACTTTGCCTAGTGTTACTTTGCGTTGTGTTACTTTGTGTTGCGTTACTTTGCCTTGTGTTGTAGTGTGTTGCCTTACTTTGCGTTGCGTTACTTTGCGTTGTCTTACTTTGCGTTGCATTACTTTGCGTTTCAATACTTAGCATTGTATTACTTTGCGTTGCGTTACTTTCCGTTGTGTTACTTTGCGTTACTTTACATTGCGTTACTTTGCTTTGTGTTACTTATCCTTGTATTGTAGTGCTTTGCGTTGCATTACTTTGCGTTGTGTTACTTTGCGTTGCGTTAATTTGCCTTGTGTTCCTTTGCGTTGCGTTACTTTGCATTGCGTTACTTTGCGTTGCGTTACTTTGCGTTGTGTTACTTTGCAATGCGTTACTTTGCGTTTTGTTAATTTATGTTGCGTTACTTTGCCTTGTGTTGTAGTGCGTTGCGCTACTTTGCGTTGTGTTACTTTGCGTTGCCTTACTTTGCGTTGCGTTACTTTGCCTTGTGTTGTAGAACGTTGCATTACTTTGTGTTGTGTTACTTTGCGTTGCATTACTTTACGCTGCATTACTTTGCGTTGCGTTACTTAGCATTGTGTTACTTTGCGTTGCGTTACTTTGCGTTGTGTTACTTTGCCTTGTGTTGTACTGCCTGCGTTACTTTGTGTTATGTTACTTTGTGTTTCGTTACTTTGAGTTGTGTTACTTTGCCTTATGTTGTAATGTGTTGCGTTACTTTGCATTGTGTTACTTTGCGTTGCCTTACTTTGCGTTGCCTTACTTTGCCTTGTGTTGTAGTGCGTTGCGTTGCAGTACTTTGCGTTGCGTTACTTTGCCTTGTGTTGTAGAACGTTGCATTACTTTGTGTTGTGTTACTTTGCGTTGCATTACTTTACGCTGCATTACTTTGCGTTGCGTTACTTAGCATTGTGTTACTTTGCGTTGCGTTACTTTGCGTTGTGTTTCTTTGCGTTGTGTTTCTTTGAGTTGTGTTACTTTGCCTTATGTTGTAATGTGTTGCGTTATTTTGCATTGTGTTGCTTTGCGTTGCGTTACTTTGCCTTGTGTTGTAGAAGGGTTAGGGTTAGGGTTAGGGGTTAGGGTTAGGGTTGGGGTTGGGGTTAGGGTTAGGGTTAGGGTTAGGGGTTAGGGTTAGGGTTAGGGTTTAGGGTTAGGGTTAGGGTTAGGGGTAAAGGGGATAAAAACTCAATCGGGTACCCCTACCCAATTCTGTATCTCGGGAACGGAAGGTCGTAGAGAGTCGGGACCAAGTTCTACTAGGGGGTTTTCAGGGGCGCTGAGAACGCTGGTCTTTACCCCGAGTCTCTACGACTTTTCGTTCTCGAGATATCGCGAGATTTACCAATCCCGATGTTCGTATCTCTGGAACGAAAGGTCGTAGAGACTCGGGACCAAGACTGGAGTGTTCAGCGTCCCCAAAAACATATACACGGAAGTTGTTTTCAAGTCAGTCCGACCTTCCCTTCCAAAGTTATAGTCAAAAATGTGCCCCCACTATATGTATATGGAAAAAAAAGTCTAAGTGTCAGTGTTACGGTATGTGTTAGGGTTAGGGTATGTGTTAGGGTAAGGGTCATTAGGGTTAGGGTAAGGGTCCTAAGGGTTAAGTGTTAGGGTTAGGGTTAAGTTAAGTGTTAGGGTTAGGGTTAAGTTAAGGGTTAGGGTTAGGGGGTTAGGGTTAGGGTTAGGGTTAGGTAAAGGGTTAGGGTTGGGGTTGGGGTTAGGGTTTAGGGTTAGGGTTAGGGTTAGGGGTTAGGGGTTAGGGTTAGGGTTAGGGTTTAGGGTTAGGGTTAGGGTAAAGGGGATAAAAACTCAATCGGGTACCCCTACCCAATTCTGTATCTCGGGAACGGAAGGTCGTAGAGAGTCGGGACCAAGTTCTACTAGGGGGTTTTCAGGGGCGCTGAGAACGCTGGTCTTTACCGCGAGTCTCTACGACTTTTCGTTCTCGAGATATCGCGAGATTTACCAATCCCGATGTTCGTATCTCTGGAACGAAAGGTCGTAGAGACTCGGGACCAAGACTGGAGTGTTCAGCGTCCCCAAAAACATATACACGGAAGTTGTTTTCAAGTCAGTCCGACCTTCCCTTCCAAAGTTATAGTCAAAAATGTGCCCCCACTATATGTATATGGAAAAAAAGTCTAAGTGTCAGTGTTACGGTATGTGTTAGGGTTAGGGTATGTGTTAGGGTAAGGGTCATTAGGGTTAGGGTAAGGGTCCTAAGGGTTAAGTGTTAGGGTTAGGGTTAAGTTAAGTGTTAGGGTTAGGGTTAGGTTAAGTTAAGTGTTAGGGTTAGGGTTAAGTTAAGGGTTAGGGTTAGGGTTAGGGTTAGGGTTAGGGGTTAGGGTTAGGGTTAGGGTTAGGGGTTAGGGTTAGGGTTAGGGTTAGGGTTAGGGGTTAGGGTTAGGGTTAGGGTTAGGGTTAGGGGTTAGGGTTAGGGTTAGGGTTAGGGTTAGGGGTTAGGGTTAGGGTTAGGGTTAGGGGTTAGGGTTAGGATAGGGGAAATAATTATCCCGTCTCCTGAAGGAGAAAGGGGGAGCGCTGGCCTTCCACCCATATGACTCCCCATACCCCTGGTCCCCTTTTGGCTGATAATTGCGGTGGCGTCGTCGGCCATACCGCACCGTAGTCCAGCCAGTGTCCATGAGTGGACCTTATTAATGAATAAAATAAAATAAACAAACAACTTAGGGCGCTTCCTCACGGGGAAGGATAAACCAGTGATAAATAAAATAAAATAAGAAATAAAAAAATAATAAAATAAAATAAAATATGTCTATTTTATATATAATAATAAAGCAAAAAATAGTGTGCCACAACACAACGTTTCAGTCCTAATGGACCTTCTTCAGGTGTACGGCACACTAAGACACGCAGACTGGCTGTGAAAAGGTAGCAACTGGCTCTGTGAAGGGTTAGGGTTAGGGTTAGGGTTAGGGTTAGGGTTAGGGTTAGGGTTAGGGTTAGGGTTAGGGGTTAGGGTTAGGGTTAGGGTTAGGGTTAGGATAAGGAACATAATCCCTTCTCCAATAGGAGTAAGGGGGAGCACTGGCCTTCCACCCATACGGCTCCCCATACACCTGGTCCCTCCTAGGCTGGTCATTACGGTAACGGCGTCTGCCGTACCGTACTGTGGTCCAGCCGTAGTCCATCCGGACTTGATAAATAAAACCCAAACAACTAAGGGCGCTTCCACTAGGGAAGGATAAACCAATTAAGAAATGGAAAAATTAAAATAAAAATAATAAAATAAAATATGTATTAAATAATTATTATTATGATAAATATAATAAATAGTGTGCCAAACACACGACGTTTCGATCAAAAGAGATCTTCCTCAGGTGTAAAGGCACACAATCAAAAGGCAGACTGGCTGTGTGGAGGGAGCTGCTGGCTCAGTGAAGTTGAGAGAGAGAATGAAACTCTCTGTCTAACTCTCCTCTCCCTAGAGAGCCAGAAGCTCCGCCCACTGGGCATGTCTGTGCATGTCCTGTTTCTGTTTTACTGCAAGTTGCTTTCCCTTACCAGAAAACAGGCTTATTTATAATGAATGTATTTTAACCATATAACGATCCTTGTAATTTAGATAAACTATATCCTATAATAAAAATTGAATCCTATATATTTATATATATTATTTTATTTATAAATTATAACACTATTAAATCATTTATCCAATATTCCCCATTTGTGCCCAAATATGATATTTATTATAATCCATATTACTGTTTCTATGTTTGTAGTGAAGAACGTGGCAGGTAAGTATTTTTAAAGTGTTTTAAAGTATGTTTTAACCCTTTGTCTGTAGATTGTGTTTATGAATTATAATGTTGATAAATTCTTATATACCAAGGGCTTAAGGTTGGGGTTAGGGTTAGGGCTTAGATTAGGGTTAGGGTTAAAGTTAGAGTTAGGGTTAGGTTTAAGATTAGGGTTATGGTTGGGGTTAGGATTAGAAAAGACGTCTTTGGATTTGTCACATTGTGGTTGGAGTCAACAACAGGCAGCACTGTGGCCA